>JAJTWR010000021.1:917500-940000 GCA_021613335.1 Whitmania pigra
ATTTTAATATAGTATGTTACTTAATATGTTATCTATTACGTTATTAACTGTTATTATTTGAGATAATGTTGTTATTATTAGAATTGTTATTGTTGATTGTAGTAATTACAATCATGATCGCTATCATCATCATCATCATCATCATCAGTACTGTTGGGACAAGATAGCCATCATGGCAAGTAAGATCCTGCAACACGATCGGCAACATGAGAATTGAATTTCAACAGTGCGTCGTCCTCGACATCCATCACTATCATCACCACTATCACTATCATTACCGCTACCACTATCATCACCACTACTATCATCACTATCATCACCGACATCACCATCGTCGTCGTCACAATTGCGTCAACAAGACTTGAAATAGCTCGTGGCGGATAATATCGCCATCACAGGCTTATTAATCATTCATTCTCAAGCGATGATTCGTGATTGTTGTTAATGTTGTTGTTGATGATGTTGTCGATCGCGTTGTTGTTCACTATTCTTGACCCATTATGTCGAGGTTGTATTTGAAAGGTAATTAATTATAATTATCCAATTTACGAAAGTTTGGTCATCACGTCGAAAGCACTTCTCCTGAAAGTACTTTCTTGTAGTTTCAATTTATGTTGCGCCACGTGCAACAAACATCATAGGAGAGAAGTTCCCTTTGTTAAACATTTATGCAGCGCTCCAAGGTTACTTGAGGCGGTGCTAACAGATATAAGGTGATGATGATGATAGTAAATATAACTTCAATAATTAATAATAATAATAATAATAATAATAATAATAATAATAATAATAATAATAATAATAATAACAAAATGTAAGTAGATATAATAAATGTAAAAATGCCAATAGAATGTGAGTGAATGCGAAGTAGACACTCTGCTGAAGTCTGACCTTGCAACCTCATCATCATCACCCTCATCATCATCACCATCACCATCATCATCGCCATCACCATCATCGTCATCATCGCCATTATAACCGAGATTATTGTTGTGAAAAACATTGTTACATGTTATGTCAGTTCCATTCAGCTTTCATCTTTTTCAACCTACCATTAACATCTTTCATTTTCGCCATCATCCTCGTCATCATCAGAACCATCGTCATCATCATCACCATCATCATCAAAACCCCCACCACCATCATCTACTTCATGTCTAATTGTCTTCAGACCACAAGAGAAGTCTAGCTTCAACTTAATGATTAATGAGCCGCAATGACCCTGGACCAATGAATAAGAAGGTGATGATGATGATGACAACGACGACGACGGTGATGATGACGATGACGATGATGATTATGATAACGACAACGACAACGATAAACATGACGACGACAGTTCCTTAAAGTCTCATTAAATTCTGACGATCAGACGATCAGCTGAGGGAGATGAAGGACTGACAACCCAGAAAAAGATTCACGTGGAATGTTAATTAACCTTCATTATTCTCACCATGATTCCGATTGCTGAGACAACTAATTACATCCTTACGCATTGTTCTCATTACTATTATCATCACCATCATCATCATCATCATCATCATCTTCGTCATCATCATAATTGCAGGCAGTTCATAATTCATAATTACACTTTCACAAGGCGTAAACATTAAATATAATCCATTCGCAGAGAACAATCACGAGTAAATTGTATTATAATTATTGAAATCATGAGATATAGAAAATAATTACAACAATTCATCGTCATCGTCATTATCATTATCATCATCATCATCATCACCATCATCATCATAAATACAATTTTGATTGAAACTGATGATACCGGAGATGATTTCCATTTTGCACTTTCGATAGTAACAATCCTTCAAGCAACAAGTGAAATGGATTATGATGATGATGATGACGATGTTAGCAAACCTCCACTACTCACCACTGAAACATGGAGGTATGAAATTAAAAGTAATGCACTCTTAGGAAGGTTGAATGAAGTTCAAAGGTCAAGAAATGGATGGAAAGAAGGATGCTGCAAAAGCTGAACAGGTAGCAACTAGTAGGACTTATCAGCAAAAGTAATTAAGCAAAATTAAAACTAAAAAAAGGTGATGTAAACAATAACCACAACAACAACAAAAAGTTAGTAATATTCATGTTTGAACTAATTTATTTCAATAAAATGAAGAAACAATCAATTCAATATAAACAACAGAGAAATTAAAGATGTTAATGATTTAACAAAATATTACCATCATATTCATCAGCAACACCACCGTTATCAAAATCATCACAATCGTCATCATCCTTGTCAACCATAAACAATTAATTCACAATGTACATGTGACATCAGCAATTCATGCCCAATTCAGAAAGTGAATTAAGTATTCATGTTAAGTGCATTCCAATTGCAAGCAGAATGTTTTTATTGAAGCAATTGCAGACAACTTTCATCTCTGCCGTTAATATGCTAACATTATTAATTTCAATATAATTCACTCTTACTAGTGTTAATAAAATCAATATAATTAATGCTATCTATATTATATACGTAAATATAAAATATAAGTAAATGTATTTCATTCTTAATGAATAATTATGCATTCAATTAAAGCATCAACTTAAATGAATCTTGTCTTAGTTGTTAAAATCTGTTAAGTCATCAATTAATGCCTTAAGATTTGAGAAACAGTTTTCACTATCACATAATCGACTCATTCTCAAAATGATTTCGTCAGACAGGCGATTGATCATTACAAAAAAAACAGTGGATCTCTGGCATGATAAAATATCTACAAAAATATACAAAACATGCCTGCAAAGCTAAAACCAGCCATCAACATTTCAATCACTGACAGCCTCAAATAAACAAATCAACATCATCTATTTCGAGGATTATAGTCAAACAAATCTCAAAAACATGGTTTTAAAGCCTATTCATTCTGACAACATTGGAACAATAAAGAGATGTTGAAGAAAATTCCCTGCTCCAAATTGAATAAAAATGGCAAAGAATGTAAAACTCACTCCTAAGAAGTACGATTTTGTTGATGACATAAGTGTCATTCAGTTTAATGTGCAACCCCTTTCCCTTGTCTGCAGTGGTGCAAGTTGTAATATTTCCATCCACAATGTTATCTAGAATAGCTTCGTCGTTCAATATTTCACGAACCAAGGCATTCAGAGCCACATTCTTTTCTACAACGTAAAACCTAAGTTAAATAACATTGTTTTAAATCTTAATATTAAAATCTATTTGTGTCAACCGAAAAATTGTCAAATATGTCAACCACACCTCTTTGGACAGTTGGGGATACCAACGCAACATAAAAAGCAAAATAAATAATCCAAAACATATCAACGATGCGATGTATATTCATCGTTTCGGAAAGAAAAATTCCCGATATAAGTTTCAAAGCAGGCGACTACTCCAGTTCATATCAACAGTCCTTCTGTTATCAAGCCTATTGCGCTTAACTCACCTCATCATGTTAGTTTACTTTTACCAGGTATTTCAAATCGTTTTCAAATTATTAACTATTCAGTTTCTTTAATTACTTACAGGATTTAAAAACATTGGAAAATCGCAAACAAATTTTTTAGAAGTTCAATGATTAATTTATGATGCAGGCGCATTTATTTTGTTGTTTAAAATGAATAAATTGTTACTAAAGTAACAATACTTTGCAATTAAATTTCAGTTGATAAAAAATTTAGTGCACTACATAATTCACAATATGTTGAATAATTTTACTTCAATTTATTTTTAGAGCGTTTCCATGGCATGTTATGCTTGTTCTGCTCGGAGCTAATTTTTAAAGTGACAGAAAAGAGTGTTACTGATGATTCAAAATGAATAAATATAAAACTATTGAAGTCATTGGCGAAGGTCGTTTACATACCATCATTAGTTCCACAGCATTTTATACTTTATTAGATATTTTTTCTACTTTGCAGGAGCTTATGGGATAGTTTTAAAATGTAAGAATAAGGTTGGAAGCATGAATTTTTAGCTTGATCTATGTTTTAAATTGTTAAATAATAACATAAATCAAATGCAGCAAACAGGAGAAGTTTTTGCAATTAAACAATTTAAGGATAGCGATGGTAACTATTTAAAATCTTGCTGAAAGGATGTTCTTCTTATGTAATTGCAGCAATTATTACATTAAACAGCTTCAAATGAGATTATAAATTCAGCGAATATGAGAGAATTGAAGTTGTTGAGAAGTTTGCAGCATGATAATATTGTGAAAATTGAGGACGCGTTTAATAAGAAGGGAAAATTATGCATTGTATTTGAATACATGAACAAGGTAAAAACGGATGCATTCAGTGATACTTTTCAAATTATTCATTGCTGAATGGGAATATGCTATTTTCTAATTGTAGTATTAACGTATTATCTACTCACGGTAGTTTTAGATAAACTGATGGTTTTGTTAAGAATATGCACTAAATTCACATGTTTACATATGTTAAATCAAATTTAACGATTTACAATCTGGTAAAATTGATTTTAATAATTGTATATTATCATTTGTATAATAATATACATTTATTATATTATTATTATATTGTATATTATCATTTGTATTATAATATACAACTATTATTGTATTTAATCTAACTTCTTAGAGTCTGTTGCAAATAATAGAGGAGTTCAAGAAAGGCTTGCCACTTGAGAAGATCAAATCCTACTCTTTCCAAACATGCAAAGCCATCCAATACTGCCACAGCAAAGACATCATTCACAGAGGTAATGAAAACTTTTACTTTCTAAACATTAAAGTATTCTTGGCTATCCATAGCGGACTTGATTGCAGATCTGATGAAATCTAAATTATTTAAAAATTTCTTTCTAAGATGAGACTATTTTGCACCTTTCAAGGTTGCTAAATTCTTACCAACTAAGTTACTATACCATTTTATTATTTCTGTTTTGGGTGATCATGTATGCTCTCTTGAACCAGCAATAAAATTCGAATATCAATTCTCAAGACAGGAAGGTGTCCCTTTGATGTACATTAATGTGTCTCTAAGGCTGAGTTAAGGATGTTTATTTTGCTAGTGGAATCATAAAATATACTTTATATAAAGTTATATTATTAGTCACACCTATTTAATGTAAATCTATATTATTAGTAAAACCTATTTAATGCAAATTTATTTTATTAGCAAAACCTGTTTAGTTCAAGTATTTCCACAAATGTCAGACTGTGTACAAACTGCTTAAGGTGTTAAATAATATTATTTTATTATTACTATGATTATGTTATAATTAAAGTAGACAACTTATTTAAATTTTATTTAATAATTTTCCTTTTAATTTATATTTATATTTTGTTTTATCTTTGTGAAGTGTCATACCACAAAATAAATAGAAAAATATTCATTGACATCATTTGTCAACTAATGTGTTCTGAATTTGCCAGTTGTGATTAAATTTATTATAATATGATAGTAATAATAGTAATGACAACAATAATATTTATAATAATATGATATTATCCATAGCACAACATCCATTTGGATCATGCCATCACAGAAGTGTTTCATTATCTCATCAATTTAGTTAAAGAAATTGAAGGATTTAGACACCAAATTTTAATTGATCTGCAGATGTTAAGCCTGAGAATTTGTTAATAAATGAAAAAGGAATTTTGAAGCTGTGCGACTTTGGTGGGGATCTTACATTTAATAATTTTTTTCATTTTGTTGTTATCAATATTTGATATTGAGTATTCATGTTACCAATTATTCAAATACTTTTCAAATTTTCAATTCTTTCAAATTTATTATTGAAATGATAATCCAAAATTATAGAAATTGCTGCACAGTAATATCATTTTAAGGTTTTGCCAGGAATCTCATAAGAGCAAATGACAAGCTCACGGAATATGTGGCAACAAGGTGGTATAGGGCACCAGAACTTCTGCTTGGGTATTATGCATTACTGTTCTCACTAATACTTGCTTTTACTTTCAAAAACGTTTAAATGTAGAAAATCATTAGAAATTATTAGAAACTAGATTTCATAAGAAAAAGTTCTTATCACAATTATATAGCTTCAGTTTTGTGTTTAATTTCGAGCGATTCCTACGGGAAGCCCGTGGACATTTGGTCGATAGGCTGCATCATCGGGGAGATGGGAGACGGAGAGGCTCTGTTTCCAGGCAACAGTGAGATTGATCAATTGTACCTCATACAGAAAACTTTGGGTCCTTTGCCTCCTTCAATGGTCAAACATCTGCTTAAGAGCCAAAGGTTTGCTGGATGTAATGTAAGTAATCACTTTCATTTGGTTTTATTACAGTCTTTCAGGGCATTGTTTGTTAGGTAAAATTAATGTTAATATATCTCAAAATATCATTATCAATATCATCATAGTCAGTCAGCATCATAATCATTATCATCAACATAATCCCTCATAATTTAAAAAAATGCACAAAGCTAATCCTTTACCTCCAATTGTTTTCCTTTTGTTGTAATTTCTTTGATTAACTGAATGACCAATTTGTCAACTCAAGTTCACTAATTTATTTACATAATTTTGAACTTTTATGGAGTGCCCAATATCTGAGGCAAGCACGACCTTGGAACGACGTTACAAAGGAATTCTCGACTACCCTCTCATCCTTCTCATGAAGGTAAGAAGCACAAATTCTTTATTTTGAAAATGTATGAATCTATCGAGATGAAATTGGCTGTGACTTCTAAGCAAATGTTGAATGCTTTGGCATCCCGTCATAATAGCCCGGCGACAAAATAGCCCCGTCAAAATAGCACCATCAAAACATAAAACTCATTTCATTTAATCAAATTTGAAATAAGTTATAGGTTAATGTATCAACTCGTATAAATATTTTTTTTATAAAGATACATCAACGGGGATGTTTTGACGGGGCTATTTTGTCGCTGGGCTATTTTGACGGGTCATCGAATGCTTTAACAGAGATTCATCAGTCTTCGATCATTTCATGAAATTGACATGCTTTTCTATAACAATATATCATATTTATTTATGGTCATCATCGTCATCGTCATCATAATTCAGGAAACTTTGTGCCTTGAACCTTCTCAACGTCTCACAGCCGATGGCTGCCTCAACCACGTTGCACTAAAAGCAGATCTTCAGTCCCTCAATTGCAATGGGAATAACACCAGCAGAGCTCATGGAACAAAAGTCAAACTGATCCAAAAGAAATGCTCCCTTCCTCCTGTAAAGTTTTTCCTCAAATCAAACAAGAACAGACCAAGAAAGCTGACATGTCGGGTTGAGAACGGGGTTCTGATCCAAAGATTGGACGATTTTTTGGTCAAACATTGTGCCGAGCATTCTGAGAACAATTCTTTTTCTGTGCAGGAACCTGAAAAACAAACCGATCCGAGGGAAGTCTTACCCGTCTTGGGGAAGGAAGACATAAGCATCGATGACACCAACAGCAATAATTACCCGAAATCATTTTGCAATAAATTCAGCAAGACAACAAAATTAAATGAAAACAAAATGCTTTGTGCCAGCAAGAAATTCAATAATTTACAGCATTGCTTCAGAGAACTGAAGAGGAATCCTCTGGTAAACATTGAGGTCAAAATGGATGAGAATACCAGACTCAATCAAAGTCATCCTTGCTCTTCTGTCTCTCTTGAGATAACATCAGTGCAAAAGTTGACACACAGAAGGAAATTTAAGAAGCTCAATGAAGTTGAAAAATCATGCATAGAAGAAGCAGCCCAAGATGGTAAAAATCCATCCAGGTTATCAGTTGGAAAAGATGAATTGGTTGCACCTTGTTTAACTCCTAATAGTCAGACCAAGGAGAACTTAGAAATTATCAACACAAGACTTCCAGACTTAAATGTTCTTCAATCAGAGTCCATACGAGACAAAAAAAATTGCAGGGTCTACAAACCGATTATCAGAAATTCAAGACTTGCTTTTAGACTCAAGCCGATTAAAAGCACGAACCTTTCAGTAATTCAACAACACAGCATTTCCAGTATGATTCCTGTCTCAACCAACGTGATAAAGTCTTCCAGCTGCATTTTTGCATTACATGTTGAGGGTTTGTTGGGTTATAGATGGACTACTTTTAATGCTGTTTTATAGTATTTATGAAAATCATCTAACAATTTCAGATAAAGGCAAGCCTATTGCTGCAAGTACAAAACCCAATGCATCTCAAAGCAAAGCAAAGATGTTCAGTTCAGCAAATTACAGCAACGTTAAAACTAGGGCAGCTGTAAAACAAAATCTTGGCAAAAAATATGTAACAGATCACGCTGACTCTGTAAGACTTTGTTTCACTGTTGGAGAATGTTTAAATATTTTCTGCAAACAATTGCAGGCAACACTAAATTGCAAGTCAAGAATCCCCATTGCGATCAGGATTAGGAGAAAGGCTTGTCATAATTCGTAACTGGTTTGTAGACGATTTAGCTTCATTTCTTTAATAAATGTTCTGGAACCATTAAAAAGCGATACCTTGAGGTGTCTTGGAGAAGAGGTCCGACCTATGCTTTGATTTGATCTGACACTATTTAATGACATTACTCCACTAAATTTAATTATAGATATCACGACATCTCTCATGTTTCCTATGGCCCCGGGGTCAATTGAAAGTTGCTATGAGGTACATAATATAACATTCACGATTCATTCGCACTTCGGGAATACCAGACTCTAACACTCTAATTAAAATTGTTAAGTTAATAAAATATTTTAAAATATTTTCGTGATATTAGTTACTTATTATGTTTTATAAGTTAATAAATTTTGAATTTTTAATCGCTAGTAATCAATACGGAGGCGGGAACTTTTTAAATTTGTATTCGCCATATTCATTAAACAAATAATTAAATGTTAAAAATCAGTTAAATTGAAACACTGATATTTAACATTAAATTTATATTTCTTAAATTGACATTTTTATTTAGTTATTTCAATAAAGTTACGTAAATGATTAATAATTTAGTACAATTACTTAATCAATACCTGTCTGAAAAATTCAACCAAAGTTCAACTTTTTCTTGCACTCAGAAAAATGTGAAATTGTTCAAATCTATATAAAATTGAGATATTTATAACATATATCAATAGCATCTGTATCTTTTTGATTCAAAGCCCATGGAGTTTGTCGGAATAATAATTTATTCATCGTAAGAACGAAAAGATTGTTGAACCAAATAGAATTTTTAAAAATAAACTTAAGTAAACCCTGAAATCATGCGACTAAACTGAAAGTGAAACAAAGAAACAAACAACAATTATTTATTATTATTTCTTCAGACCGATGTCATTAAACTTGATGTCATTTACTTGAAGTCTTTTCCACTTCCTACTCCGCTCAGTTGAAGAGACTCAGTGAATCTCTGATATCTGCGAATGTCATCGTCAGACACCGAACGTCTGGCAAATCGCATGGCCTCCTCGAAGTGATCTTTTCTGATTTCTTTCACAGGATCACAAGCATCATCCGTGATAGAAGAGCCTTTGTTTTCTTTCTTCTGATTGGTATCAAGCTCAATACATTCTCTGATGGCCAGTTTGCAAGCCCTCTGACAGATCTCAGTCAGGTCGGCTCCACTGAATCCGGGAGTGGATTTAGCAAGATGTTCTAAGTCGATATCCTCTGAAATTGGAGCCTTCCTAAGACAAGATTTCAAGATGGCAAGCCTAGATTTCTCGTCAGGGAGTGGAATGTAGATCAGTTGATCGAGACGACCAGGTCGGACGATGGCTGGGTCAATAGTATCTGGTCTGTTAGTTGCACCGATGATGAAGACGTTTTTCTTAGAATCCATGCCGTCCATCTCTGCCAAGAGCTGGTTAACCACGCGATCGGCTTCTCCTGAATCGCCAAGTCTCGAGCTACGAGACCGAGTAATTGAATCAATTTCCTCAAAAAATAGAATGCATGGTGCAGCGGCCTTAGCTTTGCCAAAGATTTCCCTAACGTTTGCTGCAGATTCTCCGAACCACATGCTGAGAAACTCTGGGCCTTTGATGGAAATGAAGTTGGCCTGACATTCGTTGGCGATTGCTTTGGCCATAAGAGTTTTACCACAACCAGTTGGGCCATAAAGTAAAACACCCCTAGGTGGACTTATACCGTATTTGAGATACTTATCCGCATATTTGAGTGAATAGTGAACAAGTTGCTGCAGTTCTTTCTTGGCCTTTTCCAGACCTCTGACATTGTTTAGGTATAGGTTTGTTAAGTCGTCGTTTCTTAGACCAGTCATTCGAATGAATGTATCAAATATTCTAAATTAAATTATTTGATTTCTTCTTTGGTCATTTAATAAGTTGCCATTCTTATTACAGCTATTCGAGTGGATTGAAAGATCATTAATTGAACTGCAATAATTTTTTGATATAATTAAATTATCATATTTTATTTGTTAATATTTTTTTGTTGTCATATAATTTACATATGAAACCTCAGATTGTCTTTGATTAAAACTTAGGAGTTTGTGTCAAAGACTGCCTCTAACTTATAAGGTACATGGAAAGCATTGTGTACAAGATAGATACCCGGATACTACTGCTTTTAAAAAGATTTCCCTCCAAAGACTGGATGGCTGCTATCAAGACCAACCATATTTTTGTTCTTTCCATTCTCGAAGACGACTCCCCAGAATTGGCGTGCCAAGGGGAGTGCGGCAGGGGCGGTCCGCCCCTTGCGGTAAGTACTAAAGGGAGACATGTTAATTATGATTGGCTTAGTTGATGAAGACATCGAGAAAAAAGAGTTCTTTGTCGAAGATTTTGTTGAAACTTCAGGAAACGATAAAATTGACAGTCCCTTCAAACTTTTAAACTTCATACAGAGATACCGCCTTGTGGATTCTGCGCCTAATATTGTCCAGGATATTAGCGCTCACTTTCCAAACTTAAGTTAATAAAAAACTCTCTCGATCATCGATGAGCCAGCCAAGGCTTACAGACTTGGCAGTCATCTCTATATTCAATGGACATATCAAGACACTGAGGAGAGGAATGGATCGTTTTTTCAATTTTTTATTTTAATGCGCTCTTCAAAATGCCCCCCTCCCCTTGGCACGCCACTGTACATATGCAAGCCACACATAAAAGAGAATCACCTTACGAGGCCTTCGTCAAGTCACGTCTGTTCCTCAGCTGTCCAGGGATTTTTTTTATAATACGAGTATGTATGGAACCACTACGAGAACAAAGCATATTGTTCGTGCATTCGGCTTCTATATACTTGCTGGAACTACGTTCATTCGCAATTGTTATATTGAAGAACTTGGATTCAGAAGCATCTCGGTGAGCATGATTTGTATTTCTTTTTTTTCTTTCAATAGTTATTTGTTTTACTTATTTGAGTGGTTGTTCTGAACAAGTTGTTGGGACAACAATTTGCCTAGCAATTCCAAGATTGATTGGATAGGCTGTTTTGACACACCAAGGGGTTGTGTCACTCTTTGATAATCGTTTTACAGCCTGCTAACGGATTATTAACTGTAAAGGGGCTGCAAAGAGTTGCTATGCCACTGGAAGAACCTGACATATATTATACCAGATATTAGCATGCCTGGCATATTATTAGCATTTAAATAAAAATCTCTTTTATCTATAGGGTGATCGGAAAGTAAGAGGTTAAAAGCAATAGGGCGTATTGATACGGAGCTAACACGACAGGTCTAGAGTCTAGAGCAGTACTCATTAAAATTATTACCTTTTTTAAAATTGGCTTTTGTGGCTTAGCATTCAGATGTGAAAACGAATTGGTTGGATCACCTAATAACGGAAACGTTTTGGGTATTATTGAACTCATCGCCCAATACGAGGACTTTCTTGCACAGCATATCGAAACTCAAGCCAATTGCGGCGAGAGACATACAAACTATGTGTCATCTACAATAATAGAAGAGTTTATCAGTTTTATGGGTGAACAAGTCCTCGGAGAAATCATTTCTCGAATTAAGAAATCAAAGTACTACTCCATCTCTTTGGATTCTACATCCGATGCAGCCCACATTGACCAACTGACCCTTGTATTGAGATACATGGAGAAAGATGGTCCAGTGGAACTCTTTTAACATTCATGACAAACAAAGGTCATGACGCTCAAGAGATGTTCAACGCCTTGATGGAATTTCTGAAGATTCATGATCTAGACCTGAGAAACTGTCGCAGGCAAAGTTACGACAAT
Organism: Whitmania pigra; assembly: GCA_021613335.1. Lineage (NCBI taxonomy): Eukaryota > Metazoa > Annelida > Clitellata > Hirudinida > Haemopidae > Whitmania > Whitmania pigra. Next base: position 929,638 of record JAJTWR010000021.1, read on the forward strand.
GCATCTGCAATGAGTAGCAAGTATAATGGGCTACATCAAGGGTACTCAAACTGCGGACCGCGGTCCACAATCCGGACCGCCTATAGCTTTTAAGTGGACCTCCATTTATTTTCAAAAAAATTTTTTTAGAAATATGCAATTTTGTTAATTAATTCTAAGAAACCCATTCTCAGTTCATCCAAATGCTCCATGGACAATGGAAGCTGAAAATTCATTAGGCATCACTTCAGCGGGAAACTATTGATATGCAGAGCGATGATGCCCTAAAAATGAAATTTGAAGAAGTTACTATTGCTGAATTCTGGTCTAAGTTTGTAATTGAGGGTCAATACCCCTGCTCCAAGAAATTGGCTTTATCAGTTCTGATTTAGATCAACTTACACCTGTGAATCATCATTTTCAACTATGAACATTATCAAGTCTAAAAATCGAAGTCAATTAATTGATGTACATCTTGGAAATTGTTTGAGAATTGTAATTACTAGCTATTTTCCAAATATCATAGAAGTCATGAAGGACAAGCAGTTCCATGCCTCACACTAAATAAAAAGTCTGACAGCATTTTAATATTTTAATATTAATTCATTACTTTTTACTTCACCCCCCTCCCCCCCGGTCCGCATGACTTTGACCCTTGTGGACCGCCACCTATCTGAAAATTACGTAATGTGGACCCCGGCCAAAAAAGTTTGAGTACCCCTGGTCTACATGAGCATCGAGTCAGATGTACCACACGGAAATCTAGAAAAGTATCTAGACTGTAATCATAGCTTTTATAACCTCATTCATTCACTTATTTTAGCCATATTTATTTGGTTATATTATATTTTTATTTTTCATGGAAAATTCAATTATTTGGAATAATCTGTGAATAAATTTTTCAAGTACAACTCGTTTACGAAGTATTTATATAATAGGTTACTAGTATGTGATGCTGTGGCGTGTGCATTAAGGGGAATTGAGGCCAGGGCCACCCACCGACTTAATCCGGCTCTGAAGGCAATTGGAAAGCAACATAGCACGTAAAAAAGAATTTGCATTAATTTTCATTAATATACGACACATTTAATATTTAAATATTTGAAATTTTTGTTACATTTTATTAAAAAAAAGCTAATTATATTTAAATTTAATGTCGTCAAAATATTAACGCAGATATATTCATGATCTTTCAATAGGATCGATTAGGCATCACACAAAGGTTAAATTATCAAGTAATCAAAAAGACAACTCAAATTACCTATTCTAGAATATTAAATATATACATCATAATGACTGATCTAAGAAAAGACGATTCATCAACCGCTATCCTGAAGAGTAAAGCCAGGCCAAACAAGCTCGTGGTCGAAGATGCCGTCGGTGGTGATGCTTCCACTGTAACCATATCAAACGCCAAGTTGGATGAGCTCCAGTTATTCAGGGGAGACACGGTTCTACTGAAGGGGAAGAGAAAGAGAGAGACTCTGTGCGTTGTAATGTCCGATGATAATTTAAGTAATGACAAGATGCTCATAAATAAGATTGTGAGAAATAATCTCAGAGTCAAACTGGGAGATACTGCTACTATTCATTCGTGTCCTGATGTGAAATATGGAAAGCGAGTTCACGTCCTGCCGATCGATGACACTGTCGAGGGACTGACCGGAAACCTTTTCGAGGTTTTCCTCAAGCCTTATTTCCTTGAGGCCTACAGACCTCTCACCAAGGGTGACACCTTCCTCGTGACAGGAGCAATGAGGGCTGTTGAGTTCAAAGTTATTGAAACAGATCCTGAACCATATTGCATAGTGGCTCCTGAAACAACCATTCATTTTGAGGGTGACCCGATAAAAAGAGAGGACGAAGAAGCACAACTGAATGAGATTGGATACGACGATGTTGGTGGATGCCATAAGCAGTTGGCTACCATCAGAGAAATGGTGGAGCTGCCTTTCCGTCATCCGGAACTTTTCAAGGCTATTGGAGTTAAACCACCAAGAGGAATTCTTCTCTATGGCCCTCCTGGAACTGGAAAAACGTGCATTGGCAGGGCTGTTGCCAACGAAACGGGAGCATTTTTCTTCCTCATCAACGGTCCTGAGATAATGAGCAAGATGAGCGGAGAGTCTGAAAGCAATCTGAGGAAGGCTTTCGAAGAGGCAGAAAAGAATTCACCAGCCATCATCTTCATTGATGAAATAGATTCCATTGCTCCAAAAAGAGATAAAACTCAAGGAGAGGTTGAAAAGAGGGTTGTGGCTCAACTCCTGACTTTGATGGATGGATTGAAGAAGAGGAGTCAGGTAATTGTCATGGCCGCCACCAATAGACCAAACAGCATCGATCCTGCCCTCAGGCGATTCGGTCGCTTTGACAGGGAAGTGGAAATTGGAATTCCGGACTCCACCGGCAGAATGGAAATCCTTCAAATTCACACGAAAAACATGAAATTGGCCAAAGATGTTGATCTGGAAAGAATAGCAGCCGAGACTCACGGTCACGTTGGTTCAGATTTGGCTGCCTTGTGCACCGAGGCTGCTCTTTTCCAGATCAGGGAAAAGATGGATATTATTGATATTGAAGAAGAAACCATTGATGCCGAAGTCATCAATTTATTGGCCGTTACTCAGGATAACTTCAGGGCCGCTTTGAGCAAGAGCAATCCTAGCGCTCTGAGAGAGACTGCAGTTGAAATACCAAACGTGACCTGGGACGACGTCGGAGGTCTGGAAAACGTCAAAAGAGAACTTCAGGAACTTGTTCAGTATCCAGTCGAACATCCGGACAAGTTCCTTAAATTTGGCATGAGTCCGTCCAGGGGTGTTTTGTTTTACGGCCCACCTGGCTGCGGTAAGACTCTTATGGCCAAAGCAATCGCCAACGAATGTCAAGCCAACTTCATTTCTGTCAAAGGGCCCGAGTTGCTCAACATGTGGTTCGGGGAATCATCGGCAAATGTCAGAGACATCTTTGACAAGGCCAGGGCCGCTGCGCCGTGCGTATTGTTTTTCGACGAAATTGATTCGATTGCCAAGGCTCGTTCATCACACGTAGGTGATCCTGGAGAATCCGATCGTGTTGTTAACCAGCTCTTGACAGAGATGGACGGCATGGATTCTAAGAAAAACGTCTTCATCATCGGTGCAACTAACAGACCAGATACTATTGACTCAGCCATCGTCCGACCTGGTCGTCTCGATCAACTGATCTACATTCCTCTTCCTGACGAGAAATCAAGGCTTGCCATCCTGAAATCTTGTCTGAGGAAGGCTCCAATTTCCGAAGATATCGACTTGGAATATCTTGCAAAATGCACTTCCGGATTCAGTGGAGCCGACTTGACGGAGATCTGCCAAAGGGCTTGCAAACTGGCCATCAGAGAATGCATTGAATTTGAAATCAGTATGGAAAAAGAGAACGAAGGATCTTCTCTCATGGATGATGGTTTTGATCCTGTGAAGGAAATCACGAAAAAACACTTCGAGGAGGCCATGCGATTTGCCAGACGTTCGGTGTCTGACGGTGACATTCGCAGATATGAGAGATTCGCTGAATCTCTTCAACTGAGCAGGGCAGGATTTGGAAAAGACGTCAAGTAAATAATTAATGTATTTCCAAAACTTGACTAAAGAAATAATAAATTGTTATGCTTGTTTTATTTTCATTTGAACATTAGTTATAATATTTCTGGCTTCATCTTTGGAAAATTTTATTTTGTAATAACTCCTGTTTGGTTTATAGTTCTCAACGTCCACCTCCATGTCACAAAATATAATTAATTGATTGATTTGATCCAGTTAATTCTAAATATTTTTCTATCATTTCTATGTTTCAGTGGATGTCTCATTTCGTATTTCAGTGGAGAACTAATGGATGCAATGTATAGCTTTAATACAAATAAATTAATTATTGATCAGCACTCTCTCTTTCTGTTAATTAATCATGCTATATTTTTTGCTTAAGGCTTTTTTATGTATAGTCACGACAGGATTTATCTGCGTTGTCATATTCGTCTCATATGTTAATATTATTGGTTTATTATCAATCGTGTGTCATATTATACATTTTCTTGGGGTGATTTTCATTTTTTAAAGACATATTTTGTTGAAATTGCTGGTAAAACGCAATTAAACGAACGATTAATCCTTACTTTATTTGTAAAATTGTTATAGCCCTGGCAACAGTGTATTTATATCCTATAACATGCGCGGGAACGTAACTGATCTGTTTTCAGTATTTCACTTAATTACCAACAGTCACATGCATCCATTTTTTGGCAATATGTGCGATTGGATACCTCGAAGGAAGGACTAGTGAAACCCGGTTTAAATAATATTAAATACAAAATTCAGAGTAATTATTCATGCCCGATTGACTATCAGTGTTAACAGTGTTAATTGACTTAACCGAGTCATCAGTTAGAAATTGTATAAACAAGTTCCTTTCATCACATATCAACAAAAAACGTAAACAAAATTCAGAAACGGGACAATTGCGTTCGCTTGAGTGAAGATGTAAGGTAAAATACGAAATCGAGGAACTACCCTCAAGGCATCATCGAATCACTTGCAGTATCTGACCAGTAACCAACCAAAACTAGTCGTAGGCAACAATAGAACAAATAACATCCTGTAAGGAACTCGCTTCTAAAAGCAGTCTTGCTGCCGACGCCGAGGCCGTTTTGTAGCAAACGCCGACCAAAATACTGATACGGTTACCGTTTAAGTTCACTTTTAGAAGGCAAGAATTAACAGACGGTCGATTATTTACATGCAAGAATTCAACAGGGAGTTCTTAATTCAATTCTAGAACTTGATTACAAGATCTCATTACCGTCTCGAGAGTTAAACTTTCAAACAAAAGTTTGAAAATTCAATGAATCATAGACTTTCGTCAAAGCTTGCAAGCAACTTCTTGAGATGGTTGGCACAGAGATTGCCGTACACTTTTTCGTACCAACTCGGCAGATGACCCCTTCGAGATTACAATTGGTTTGCGTGATTATTCAATTAGGTTATGCATCGAATAAACAATTGTTTTAACTAAATAATACAAATTATTTTAACGATTTTGGTGAACATAAGATCTGGTAACAGTTTAATTTTTAACTACTTGAACCAGTTTTTATAAATTTACCACATATTATTTGTGATAATAACAAATGTGATTAGAAGTACATGCGACTGTTAATATTATTTAATTAATTAATAATCAGTGTCTGTTTATAACTTTAATTATTATTTAAAATTATTCAAACTCACTTCAATTAGGTTATGCATCGAATAAACAATTGTTTTAACTAAATAATACAAATTATTTTAACGATTTTGGTGAACATAAGATCTGGTAACAGTTTAATTTTTAACTACTTGAACCAGTTTTTATAAATTTACCACATATTATTTGTGATAATAACAAATGTGATTAGAAGTACATGCGACTGTTAATATTATTTAATTAATTAATAATCAGTGTCTGTTTATAACTTTAATTATTATTTAAAATTATTCAAACTCACTTCAAGTCAACTTGACTGAAATAGTAAACCTTGCTCGTGTTGTTGTTGACGGAGACAACAACATATCTGCAGTCCATGACGTGGCATCTGACATCACTCGACGGAGGAATGGATGGATGGTCGACTGATGTCGACAAGAGGACTGATACTGAGTCACTCGATTGCCAGAGTCTAGGAGGATTGAATATCGTGACGTAGATAATTACAATATCAGCAAGAGCAGCCTAACAACGACATCGTCAATGATATTTATTTCAAAAGAAAAAAATATTGTGATAATCATCATCATTTTGCGACTGAAATTAACAATGATTAAAAGTAATTTCAATAAATGCAGCACCACAAACAATAATAGCATTGACAATAACCACCACAGGAACCATAATTTAAAGGACATTAGCTGGGAAGCCAGGCCCTACGAGCCAACCTCATTTCGCAGTACTCGAGATCGGAGCCAGGGGCAAACGAGACCGTGTAGTGGACCACATCACCAGAGTAGGAGTTGAACCCTAAGATTTTGCCCCAGTCGAACTTTCCCGAAAATTCTCCGATATTCTCTTCGATGATGGTGGGAATGTCGCTATTTTTAGCCATCCTAGAAATGCCAGCCTGAATGTCTGCCCTTAGCTCAGATTCGTTGACGTCGATTCCCTTGACCTCTTCCAGAATGTTCCAGCTCAGGAGGGTGTCATCCCAGTGTTCTCTCTCACAGGCAATCCTTTTCATGGCCTCCTTGGGTTGGACTGGGATGAAGGTGGACGCAACGAAGGTGCCAAGGAGGTGGCTCTCCTTGGCTTGATTTAATGTGTGGCCAGGTTTAAAGTAGACCTCGATGTCCAGGGATAGGTTGGTCATAGGCAGCCATCCCGAGAGATTGTTGTCAACATCCTGCCATTAAATAATCAACGAGTTTAAGGTCAATGAACGGGCATTTGTAGCGAACTATGAGATTGTTGAATTCAAAATAATTTTATCAATAAATAAAACCTCGTGAATAGGTAAGTTGATCAGAGAAACTTATAATCTTGGCATTGTAAGGAAAGCAATGACTTAAATAAATTTTGCCAATAATGGCTTTTCAAAATATATTATCACCATCACAGACTTTTTCAACTCATAATTTGAACTTGCAAAATTCGACTTATGTCTTCCTGAAAGACTAGTTAAAGTACATTGATGGTTCTTAACAACTATCTTTGATAATATCATAATAATAAATTCAGGCAATTACAATTGAACAACACGGAACATGAACACACAATTTTTATTCTCAAAAAAAAAAAAATTAAAGAAAATAAAAATAACAGCAAAATAATTTGTCATCAAAAGGCCCAAACCAACATGGATAGTGGAACTGATGGAGTCCTTGAGGAATGCAGACAGGAAGTTGTCTTTATTGGCCAACATGTCGGAGAAATTTGGTTCGACCGGTCGAGAGTAGACAAAGTTAGATGCTGCTCGAGACATTTCATCTGAAACCTGCAATGAGAGGGCTTCGATTAAATGTCACAGATGCTATTGGATTTAAGATTGAAATATTCAAATCATTTCATTTCAACAAATTTCAGTTGAACAATTTTTGTTCAACTGGATGATGACTCACTTGAAAAACAAGATTTGCGTTGGTTATGAGGCAGACGAGGCACTCCTTGGTGGCCTTGTGGTCCTTCATCTCCGTGGCCTCTCTGACGTAATCGGCCGAGTTGCTACTTGTCTGGTAGACGTTTCGGTGCATTGTGGAGTGGGGGTGCGAGTGATGAAGGGGCATGGTCTGTCCCTTTTTGCTATTGGCTGACCCGTTGCGATCCCAGCAACCTTGACCTACGAGTGAGTCATCCGCAGATACCCCGTGTTGGTTGGTCGAATGGAAAAGGCTCGGAGCAAAACAAGTGGCCATGTTATTGATGTCCATCTAATCAAAGTAACAGGGAAGAACTATTAAAACAACTGAAAATTCATTTTCACAATGTAATGGCCGTTAATTCATTTTCAACAGTTCCGTTGTATTTGTGTTTGTATTTAGCCGATTTTATTTTTTTGAATTTATCCGGATAGGATGTGAAGGCACTTCTTATCAATTAACCATTTATATAGCGCCCCTACACGAGGGTGCTCCCTGGCTGGGTTGGACATGCAACAACTGTTGCTTTCACCGCCGTTCGCAGAAACGCAACCCTCTGAGCCAAATAACACGCCAAAATGTACAAAATCATATTACAAAATCACATTAAAAATTTTTAGAAACCTGGTTAGTGTCTGAGAATTTTGACAGGTCATGTAGAAAGCAGAGGAGATGTCTTAAAACAGTTCGATTTTCGTCTGGCAAGAGGCACATGATGTCACGTAGGGCTGCTAAGTGCAAGTCTTGCGGAACATCTGTAAGAAATTTAAAACATTTATAGCATTTAAAATTTTGTTAACAGTTATTCATTACCATTGAGATGGCTTTTATTGCATATAATTATAAATGAAATCAAAAAAACAGTTCGTCATTTGCACTTCCGTTCTCTCAACCTTAAAAAAGAATGGCAAATTAACATGATATTCATAAATAGTTTCAAAACTCAAGTGTGAAGTCCAATGAAATTACAAACAAGATAAATAATACTTTAAATAAAAATTAAATACTCATCCCATATAAGGAATTATATAATATATATAATATAATAATAATAATGATGATGTTGATGATGATGATGACGATGACGACGACGATGACGATGACAATGATAATGATAATAATAAAGTTATATTTGGTATAGTAATTGTCAAAGATAATTGGGTAATTATTTACCTTTTAGACATGATCATAATTAATGTCATTAGAAACTTGATATTGTTGCTAATCAATTGTGCACTATCATCGCTAAATTTATTATTAAACTTGTTGAAGTGACGTAATAATTTATTAAACATAGCTCTAAAAATAGATGATTCAGTAAAAAAAAGATTCACAAATCATTCTTAGCAGCAATTCAGTTGACATTCAAACCAACCAAAAATTAAACAAAAACCAACCATTAATCAAAGTAGCCTAACAGAATTCAATCATTCATAAAAACAATCTCAGCATTAATATTCAACCTTTCATCAAAACAATATCAACATTAATATTCAAGTGACTCACATGAGAATATGTTAATGAGCAGCTGTGAGTATTCCCTGGTGAAAAGGGAGCCTGGCAGCTCCCTGAAGTAAAGCTTCACAAGGTCAGCCACGTCGTACACTGATTGGTTGTGGAAGTCTACGAGGTCTGAATATTAATAAATTATTTGAATATGTTTAGAATTGTTAATTAATTATTAATAAAATAATTATAATTTCCTATAATGCTTACCCGTCTTACGGTGACATCACTACCTTGACGATAATGATAATAATAATAATGATAATAATAATAATAATAATAATAATAATAATAATAATAATAATAATAATAATAATAATAATAATAATAATAACAAGACAGCTATGTTGAAGTGCAGTAAATAACTTATCGGATGCAAAAAATAGTCTTATATATATTATGCAATATATAGTACTATGTAGTATTATGTAGTATGCAGTATTTTTTATTATATAGTTTTATTCACCTGGATCATCATCCAATTGGGCCTTAATGTCAGATATCCTACTCTTCACCCCTGGCCTCCGGAAAATGCCAACTGCATCACCCCCAACGAAACTCAGAAACGCCAGGGCCCTCCCAATGGGCCCAGGCAGAGGCTGACCAAAGTTTCTGACAACATCCAGAAGGGAACTGCCAAATATTTTTTCCTTCTTTTCGCTGCTATCCCACGCAGAATCACGTCTCTCAGCCAATTTAGCATCTAGCCTGCAAAGAGGTTTTAAGAAATCATCTATCGATTAGAACAAATAAGAGAAATGTCCATTTAAGTTGTTTTTCAAAAGAAATTCGATGTTTTAAAAGCAAGCGTTCGCTTTAATTTAAATTTATTATTTACACGAACTAAAAATAAGCTTAATTCCGGAACGCGAGACAATCGGGCTCCTCTAATTAAATTTCCGAGTCTGGCGATAGCACCGAAAATAAATCAAAGACGATTAGTTTGATGATGAAAATTACTTTGGTGCTAGGAGATTATCCACGTTTGAGAGTAGATATTTATCGGTAATGGAAGTCAAATGGATGAGGGAGACCTTTCTGAGCACAAAGAGCTCAGATGCTGTCAATAATGACAAATCTGTTTTTAATACTGCCGGCCTTTTATCATTTCCAGGTTCATGCTGCTCTATTTGTCTGTCCCTTTTCTGACCAGAATTCAGAGACATTTTCCTTTCTTTAGACTCTCGATTTTCCCGAGTTTCATTGCAGCATTTTGAATTACTTAGTTGGCGCCTGCATTTATCACAAGCTTTGGCGGTTTTGACCAAACAGTTTTGGTCGAGGTTGAAGAATTTTGCCTTTTCCATGGAAAAAGTTCTGAAGACCACCTCGTTCTCCAACTGATCAGAAGTATTCGAAGAATTAGAGTGAGGACAAGGCAGGCTGTCAAGGTTTGCTAAAAATTATAGTAAGAGTAACTGTTAATAAAAGTGCCTTCAAGTTTTATGGTTTATTCAAATTACAAACAAATAAAAAAATGCATTGTTTAAAGTTTTATTCTGGAAATTGAAATGAAAAGAAAAATAAGGGAGATTAAAAGTAAGCAACGGTCATGAATCATTATAGCAGCTGAAAAACCTGTTTCCTTTTCGACGTCGAATCGAATTTTGTCCAAAGTGTTGATCTTATTGTAGAGCTCCTTTAGGATGCAGTCCAGTTCTTTCTGCCTGAAATTCTTGTTGGTTTCAAGGGACTGGTACGAACTCTTTTTGGATTCTTCGGATTGCGATCCATTGCAG
>JAJTWR010000021.1:945000-1115000 GCA_021613335.1 Whitmania pigra
TCTTTCAACGTGTAAAACATGGAAGTCATTATTACATTATTACTCTTCCTCAACTCTTCCCTCGCAAAAAACAAATTTCTTTTCTTCCTCATAAACTCGTCTGCTGCTTGTTTTATTCGCGCCTTCTTTTATTTTGTCTCGTTCAGCAGAACAGGGCCGTAGATCACGTTGAATTGGAAAAATAATTCGAAAAAGTTGCTTTTTTGTGTCGGAAGCGCTCCAGGTTTTACTGTGGATTGGTGCTTCTGCATTTCGTAAACAATTCTCTTTATTTATAGATGGATCTTTATTTATAGATGGAAATTATAAGCGATGGAATAATGACTAAAATGTAAAAAGAGAGTAAGACGAGAAGCTTTGCATTGTTTTGTCGAATTGAAATCACCTTTTTTTTTAGATATATCAATGAAAAAATAAATTACATAATCAAGTGTACTGAAGCTCTTTTTTCCAAAATTACGACTTGAAATGTAGATGGTGCGATGATAAATTAAAAAGAATTAATTGTAATAATGTTCAGTCGTTATTAAATAAAAATTAAAAATATTCAACTTTTCGGTTAAGTGCATACTTGAAAGCACAAAGAAAACCATTGCTTAATCTGTAAACTCTAAAGATGTCTTATTGAATTCATTATTTGCATGATTCAAACGCCTGAACCAAGAAAAGCGAAAGTTGTTGACAGGATCAAAAGGTTATTCATTTCTCGAGAGGCCTTCTGGAGTGACCTTTCGACCTTTAATGGTAAGACTCAACGAATGGTTAGTCTCCTGAGTTTGAGAACCACTTGTAGTTCGATGATGGCCTTGCATGTTTGGTATGCATTCAGTTTCAAACGGATACTAATGAAGACAACCTTCGCAGCAAATTGCATTGTTTTGTCTGTTTGTTGCAAAAGCTGAAAATTGAAGCCTTGTTGATGAAGTTGTTCGCACCTGCCCAGTAAAAGGATTCGTGATCAGACAGAAAAAGTGCTGGAATCTTGCAGTGTGCAAAAATAAACGAAAAAGAAACTCTCTGAAAATGAAGATGCTGTTTCTCTCCTGTTGAAGATTCTCAGAAACCTTTCGTTTTTTTGACGTACAGAGATCGAGTGGAATAATTACGGTTTAGTTAGAAAGAGAAAGGAAATTAGATAACTCTAACTTAAGAGGGGATGGATGCGTTCGTATCAATTGCGCGATGAATTAAATAAATTTGGAAATCGTCGTCAGTAGCATGTTTTTCTTTGGGCGTTGTTTCGTTGCGTCTCAACTGTCGAAATGAACTTGAGTTCTGGAAATCATCAGAGGAGATAAAAGATTCAACAATTAAAAGCTTCATCAACTAATTCTGGGTGCCCGAAATACGAGCAAAAACGCAGACAACAAAGTCCAGCTGAAAGTTTTCAAACTTTTTCGACCGAAACTTCTTTGTGGGAAATCACAACAATGGGAGGCACATATGTGTTTCTCGAGCAGTTAAATTGCTTTCTTTAGTCGAGCAAACGCCCGTCAGCGACTCCGAAAATAGACTGGAAGGTGTTGAAGGCTTTCGCGTGTTTTTTCCTCGAAATTCTTGGCTTTGGATGACTTTATTTTAAAGAACCAAGTTCTGCTCGAAAACATCATTTTAAATGCTGCATGAAATGCTGAGATTTTGAACTGCAGACGACTTTGGGCCACATGAGATTCAAAAAACCCAACATTCTTGTAAAACGTTCAACCTAGCTTCTATGACTAAATTCCGACCTAATTTCGAACGTTTATAAAAATCGTCAACAGCATAATTATTAGTTTATCATCACATCAAAAGTAATTTAGCCAATGCTATCCGTAATTACACGCAAGAGCATGTCAGCAGAGACATTAGCATTCTTGAGATGTTTGAAGGCTCAATTGAAGCTCTCAATGCTTGATTTTCTCCCTCGGGCCACAAACGTTAAAAGTCACCAGCAACGGGACGTTCAAAGGAAGGCAAGATGGCAGACTTTAAGATCAGATTTAGAGGAGTTTTGTTTAGGAATATGTCTGCTAATGACCAATAGGAATCGGAAGCTCGAAGAATATTAAAATAATGTATAATAAACGACAATAATATTCAATAATTAATTAAATTACTGCTTATTATTAATGTCATTGTTGATGCTAATGAGAGCAGTGTGATGTAAACAAGGGATGGATGTGACACTAATCATCTTATCTGTACGTGTTGCAGATAAGCCAGATGCAAATGCTGTCCGCAAAACATTGATTTAGGATAGCTTTCGAATGAATAATAATAATGTTCGTTATGATGACGATGATGATGATGATTATTGTTAAAAACAACGATAAATAGAAATATAATATGAAGCTTAAAAACAAAAAATAATAAGAATAAAATAAATAATAACAGCGACAAAATAATAGCAGCATGGTCGCATATAATGTCTCAGCATCGTCAGTATTAACTCGTGACAGCAGAAGAACGACCCAGCAGTATTTGTGCAATTATCTTCGAGTCAGCCATGGAGAAAGAGGATATGAAAAGGTAGCATGAATGATTGAATGAATGAATGAATGAATGTAGGAAGGAATAAATAAATATGACATTAAACTATTCTGATATCTTGTATCATGTATAATAATGTACAATTCGTACGATGAACACGATGACATTTGTACTCATGTACTTGCAGTTATTGATGTATTAGGGTATTACATGCTCGGCCAATTGCAGAATTAATAATTCCCTAAATATCTTGGCTTTTGCTTAGATTCAGTTTTAGAAGGGCCCTCTATACTAATATCATATCATTATATCTAATATGTATAATATCATATCATTATATCTAATATGTATAATATCATTGAGTTTTTGCACAAAATGTCATAGCACTGTGGCAGGCACTGTAAGCGCTTAAAAATGTGACAAATGTAAACAACTCGCTGCCACGGTACCGAACACCTCGCTTAATCCATGCCAACAACAACAACAACAACAACATGAACAACAACAGAACACAAACCGCGACACTTCAAAAGTGCCTTTAAAGTTTTGTGGGGCATAGGCGAAGAAATTCTGCGGGGTATGATATCTCATGAGTCACGTTTGCACAAACAGATAACAAACCTTATCGGAGGAAGCGTAAGAACTCTCATTTGTTTTATTTTTCATAAATAAATTGAAATCGAAAATAAAATAAGCAAACATTACGAGTGGTAATTCCAAATTTTCTCGACTTAACGACAGATATTCATCTTTACAATGTCAAAAAAGCAACCTAAAGAATTAACTGCTGCTCTCTAGATTTCTGAAAATGAGACTTCAAAGAGAATGGGCATCCATGGACATCGATAAGAACTTTCGAATGACCAGTAAGACCGATGGCTTTAAAAATGGATTCAAATGCAAGCGTTTCTCACCTTTCCGCCTTTCGTTCTTTTTAGCATTCAAATTTGCTCGAAATAAATCGTGATTCCACGGAAAGCAGAGACACAGCTTCAGAGTTTCGGACATTTTGAACTTTCAAAAAGAAAATGTCAAAACATCCCGACAATAATTTTATTCTACAGAATCACTGCCGCTACGAACTGAAAGGCAAAATCTCAAATCTCCGAACGAGGATTCTCCCGTGTAGCAATCCAAAACGCGGAGAATGTTACTCCCACTCATCCTTTGTGAGGCAAATGACGAATTCAGATTCAAACCTGCTGTCTGCACCCCTGTTCATCTGCTCTGCTTGTCACTAAAACTTCGTTCGCTTTTTGGCCTCAAGCTCGAGCCTTTTATAAGACAGTGTTTTGATGGCGAGGGAGGCAAAATGGCTGCGACTAATTTTCCGAGTGGCATTTATATTTCATCGACCAATTGTTTGAAATAATTTAACAAATTTTATTCAACAGGGCTATTAGTTATGCAGAAGGGTTTGAATAGTTAATGTTGACATTTAACTACTTCAACGCACTCAAACTGTTTGACAAGTGTACTCCTTGACGCATGCTAGTGGAATGTGAATTTTGAGTTTATTTTGATTATATTTTGTTTCTTGTTTTTCTAGGAAAATAGACTGGATACAAAATCATGTTTTGTTTTGTTAAAAACATCAGTGATGTAACTAACTTTTTTAAAATATTTAGTATTTACTAATGGTTTCCATAATTTAATAATAAGAACTATTATCAAATACACAAATTTATATGGCGCCCGCCATTTCTGAAGCGTCAAAAGTGCTAAACTTATAATTTCGTTATTATCTCGGACAAAGATCGAATTTGGAGTTGCTTAAAAAGAAAATATTAAAATAATACTTATAAAACATAATAATATTTTAAAACATAATGATATTTTAAATAGCATATTGCCAACAAATGAGTTATAGTTATAATATAATTAATGTATCCTAAAAAATAATGAGCAGACAAAATATTCATCACACGAAAGTCACGTGGAGGAGCATTCCATGTTTGGAATGTCTGTGACATTTGGCTTGTGACAAGTATTTATGGAACAATCTGCTTTCGTAAACAACACATTGGTCTGAATTGAAGCGGGAATGTGATATTAAAATTAAAATAATGTAATAAATAATAATAATAATAATAATAATAATAATATAATAATAATAATAATAAATATATAAATAAATAATCAATTTCATCGTCTTCTAAACTCTTCTTCAGCTGCCTCTATTCCACTCCAAGTTTCTGAACTCAGTGATGCATCACACGTTTATATCGCAGGTACATCGTATCATCATCATCATCATCATCATAGTCGTCGTCGTCATCTTTATTTTCTTCTTTTTATGTGGCACAGCCAATCATGGAAGTAATACAATTACTAACAGGTCTTGCAATTAATTCCAGGTATTACCATTTTTAACAATTATTACAATTAATCACAGCTAATATAATTATTAACAAGTATCACAATTAATCACAGGTGATACAATTATTGACAAGTATTACAATTAATCACAGGTAATAAAATTATTGACAAATATTACAATTAATTACAGGTAATACAATTATTAACCAGTATTACAATTAATCACAGGTAATATAAATATTAACACGTATTACAAATCGCGTTGGCATCCAAGACCAAAATCAGGCTGACTTTGCAAATCTATATTTAGTTTAAATTTCAAATAAACATCAACAACAGCAGCATTTAAGCAGGCGTCAATTTTTCTTTCCGCGCGAATATGTACGTTCGTGAGTGATTGTTTGTGATTATGTGTGATTGTGTGTGATTGTGTGCGTGATTCATGTGTGAGTAATCCTGATTGTTATCTCTGATTTTAATTCCTTCGAACAAAACATGAGCTGTCCATTTCGGATGTTTTGTAAACTAAAACCGATTCTACATTTAGAGATTTCGTAAGCAATAATAACAAAAACAATATCAATTATTCGAAAAACATGCGTGAATAAATAACATTTTGAGTCAATCAGTGATTGGAAGAAAGATGGATTGTTTGACTGATGGATGGACGCATGAATTAATTGATTGATTGATTGCTTGATTTATTGGGTAGGTGGAATTATGGATGGATCGACAAATTGACAGACAGATGAGTAAATGAATTCTGAAACTACAAATTCTGTCAAGTATCGAAAGCAATGTATTGACTGCAATGACATTAAAAATAATAATAATAAAACTAATAATGATAATAAAAATAAAAATAAAAATAAGCATCATAATGATGACGACCTGGAAACAAGCTCAAGTGATGACAGCATCAGCGGCTCATAATTAAATTAAATTAAATTAATCACTGAATTCCTTTAAAATTACTTTTCGTTCGAAGCTGTCAACATGGCATCTGATGGGTTGTTATTTACATTTACATGCTATTTATATTTACATGCTATTTATATTTACATGCTATTTACATTTACATTCTATTTACATTTTCATGCTATTTATATTTACATTTACATGCTATTTACATTTACATGGTATTTATATTTACATGGTATTTGTATTTACATGCTATTTACATTTACATGCTATTTATATTTACATGCGATCCAAATCGTCCAGACGTCGGGATTTCCATTTTCGTTGATCGGAAGTTTTCATTATCAATCGCTGATTGATTTCAATAACCAATCGGAATCGATGACTATATTAGGTGCCCCTTAATTGGACCAATCAGGCCATTCCGTTCATTCTCTACGTGGATATGATGACCTGAATAGCTCTGCTATTGGAGGCATTTCAATGGAATTCCTATCCAATCAACCATGACGGGCCAATTCGAGCAGGAAGATGAATGATGATGTGATTAAGAGATCATTGGTTATGGAATTGATGATGATGATGATGATGATGATGATGATGAAGATTTGTTAAGAGCTTGTGCTTTCTTGCAATGAAAAGATGTTTGTACCTTTAAAATTCTTGTTTCTGAACAAATGTCTTAAAATCATCCTTCAGCAGAGGGTTTACTCAACAAATTTTGCTTTTAAGAGATTACAATAATTACATGAGAATTTACAATAATAATTATATTGTTATTATTAATAGCATAATGTATAATAGTTATAACTAATTAATATTGCAATTGTAGCCATTGCATATAAAACAAGCAAATAACAGCGACATAATTCATTATGAAACAGATTGAATGGAATCAGTCATCTGATGTTTGTCAAAAACACATTCCACGAGCAGGAAGTAAACAAGACTTTTTAAAAATATTTAAACAACAAGACCAACTAATTGAAGATAATGAGATCTATGCCCCATTTATTGCTTTTACGAGGTAGGGTTAATAGGTCCGTCGTGTTGGAATGTAACTTAGAATTTGCTGCACATTTATGGACCAATGCATGGTGGACAAAGAAAGAAGTGAATGAATGAATGACTGATTGATTGATTGATTGATTGATTGATTGATTGATTGAATGGAGAATGAATGAAGGAATGAAGGAATGACCTCAAAAGGAATGTGGAACGTGACCAGAGTCACGGGTTGTTTACTCTGAGACATCCACTTCAAATGGACCAATCAGATGGAGAGCCAATGTTGTTAGCTACAATTGGATAAGCCGCTATAAATGATATCAGCAACAACAACAATAATAATAGCATTCTTAATACTATAATAATATTTAATAAATAATAAAGTTATATTATAATTATAATAATATAATATAATAATTAAAAATTAATAATAATAATTATTATTAATATATATATTATATATTTTTTATATATATATATTATTATATATTATTATAATATAATATAATATATTTATATATATTATTTATTTATATATATATATTATTATAATAATTATTATATTATAATTAATAATAATATAATATAATAATTAAAAATTAATAATAATATAATATAATATATTTATATATATATATATTATTATATATTATTATAATATAATATAATATATTTATATATATAATAATTAATAAATAACATTAATTATTATTATTATATTTTAATTAATTATATTTTAACATTATTAATTTATATTTTAACATTAATTATAATTATTAATTACGTTATTATTATTACAATTATTATTATTATTATCTTCGCTGCTTTATGATGATGACGACGACGACGACGATAACGATGACGATAATGATGACGATGTTGTTGTTGATTATGATATTATACTTACCGGGTCAATCCGTCCTTATAAACGACAGCCTTAATATTAACCAGCATTGAAATGACATGCTCCATCTGAGATAACCAACGTAAACACACCTATCACATACTATCTCATTCATCTCATACACCTCATTCATCTCTTCATTATGTGCATCCAATAAATGCACTTGGAAAGTCCAGCCGGCTGATTATAGTTGCGACTAATTATAAACATTGCCAATTATAATAATAATTTCTAATAGTTTATTTCAGTCTTAAAATGTATTATAACTATCTCTACGGCAGTGCTCGAGCCGAAGTTCAATATTCTATGTAAGAATTTCTCAAATTAATTAATATTTAGATCAGTCTATTTTGGGGGTTTTTAACATTTAATTTAAAAGTGAACGTTTAAATGATGCTTAAATTATTGACATTTGTACATTAAGCACAGTTATCAAGATCCTGAGATTACACAATATTCTTTGTCACTTCTTATGGAGCATATGCTGTTTCCAGATCCCATTAGACAGCAATTAACATACAGTTGACTGTGGGAAAGGCACGACTCAAAACTAATTCCAGAAATCTCCAACGATTGGCTGCAATTATTTGTCATTGCAATAGCCAGTCAAAAAGGAAATTGTGTTTGAATAGAAATGTAAAATGTCTTAGTGGATCTCGCTATCGAGTTGCAGTATTTTATCCAGCTGCCATTCTATTTATTTTCTTAGTATTTCGGAATTGTAAGTTGTGTTTTCCAATCTTTGGACGACTCGTCGATATACGATGTAATCTCGTTGAATTTTGGGATTTTAATTAACAAATATAGATTTGAATTACTTTGCAACAACAATATAATCCAGCGCATATTTATATTTTAAGTAAATAAAACTTTATTTTTATTAAACTATTAATTGAGTTAAAATTTAGGGTATAGGATTTGTTAACCATTTTCTGGGCCAAGTTTATTCGTTGGACGGAGTTTATTTTAACTAATCAAAACACTGGGACAGACAGACTCTTGGTTTTATATAATAAAGATATAAATTATATATTGTATTACATATATTTCTATTACATATGATATATATTATAATCAGGTAATGTCTTTTATCTGGGACAACAAGAGACCAACCAATCATAGACTCGTTTACAAGGTCACTGTGGTTGTGAATGGATTGTAATTAAATCAACCAATTAACCAACCAATCACATTCTAATAAACCAAGCCGCGACATTGACCTTGGCTCATTACTTCCAGAGAAAGTAGATGAAGATAAATTGAATACAAACAGTGGAGGAATCACAGAGAAGAGCCACAACCACATCATCATCATCGTCGTCGTCGTCGTCATCATCATCATCATCATCATCATCATCATCATCATCATCATCATCATCAATCATAACTCGTCATCATAATCATCTTCGCATCTGAAGATAATAAATCTGTTGGGTTCAGCATTTTCATGCATTGCCTCGAGCAAATCATCTTCAACGATTTGAAAGGAATTTCAAGTTAATTTCAAGTTAATTAGTTCTGGTAATTTATTTCAATATTTTATTTTATATTTTATTTGATATTCATCAAAAATAGATTGAAATAGAATAGGAAGTTTAAACTTTGACAAACACGACTAGAAAATTCATTTGATTTTTTTTTACAAACTTTTCCTTTTAATTAAGAAAATTATTATGAAATGTTTATTTAAAATATTTATTTAAAAATTCGTAATTTTAATTAAAGTATTAATTGCTATAATTAAAAGAAAGATTTTTATTAAAGATTATTTCTAAGTGATGTTATGATGATAAGGTTTGGTTTATATTTGTCCTTTTTGAACTTTTATTGAAACTCAACAAAAAACTGAAGTACGAATTAAATGCAACAAGTAAAAGGACGAGAAAAACTTTCGTCCAATTGCCGAACATGAAAACTTTATTTACGTTTTAACGAAACAGAAAAACATTGATTGGTAATATTGTTTAATCTAATAAATTAAAATAATGAAATTGCATGCCCACTGAGTTATATTGTTTAATAATAAAATGTTTTAGTGCCTTTTTGAAATCAAATAAGTTTGAAAGACTGACGATATATAGAATATTGATGACTGTAACAATTCAGTAACCACAGGGATACAACCCAAGCTCATCTTCAATTGGCATAATCCCATTATTGAGCAGGTTCAAATGCCGAATATTTAATACAATTCATGCAAACAGATAATTAACTAATTAATCTATTGGGAGAATAATTGCATGGAATCTTCAAGGACTAATAAATTTAAAAAAATGTATTTAATTATTTATTCAAACCTCTGATTTTCTGTTCTCTTCCTTTTCTCCAGACGATGCTCAGAGCGGTGTCCTTCATTCCTTTGATCCTTTCGCTCAGACTTCTGCTCCAATCGTATTCACAATCAAACTTTCTGCTTCCCATAACCATGCGACGAAATTCTTAAGCGAAGTTTTCCACTTCAGCTGACCAACAGTTCGATGTTGTGTTGTTGTTGATGTCGTTGTTGTGTTGTATTGTTGTTGTTGTTTTTGCTGTGTTGTTGTGTTGCTATGCTGTTGTTCAGTTGAAAAATTGTTTTCACTTCTCAGAGATTCAAGTCAATTGGAGGAATCTTCTGAAACGTCACAAGACAACAAACATGAGTCAAAGTTTTCATTGTCTGAAAAAGAAATTTAAAATGGCAAATCGAAACAATTTTTTAAATGTGAATACAAAAATTCACTTCAACTCGAATTGATTACTTTGATTTACATTGTGTTGTCGTCCTCTGACATTATATTAAATCGGATTCTCAATAGATTAATGGATAACGATCGATTAACAAATGAATAATATTAGAATATTCCAATAGCCGATTAGAAATTGGCAGAAAATGGTTGAAGTTGTTTTAAATCGATGACGGAATTTTCCTTAAACTCGTCCTTTTAAGGAAGAACATTGGCAAACATTCATTGTATTTCACACGCCATTCTTTCAATTAAACTATAAATAACCGAAAGGAATCTAAAAACTTTCTTTTTAATCTCAAACAAATTTATGTTCGACTTCGGCCTTATTTGAAGAATTTTATGGACTTCAAAAACGTGCTTCATGCGAGGTGAGCAATTTAAGAGTGAAATTTCAATTATTTTTAATCTTTCCGTCACAATTTTGTTTTCAAGAGATTACAAATGCGCAATTTCCCGACCATTATTATCATCATTGGATATTTTTACGATCAAATCTGATCCTCTACAACATGGATTTGTTTGTTTCAATCATCTCCTTTAATAACATAATTACCCCGTTGAACCAACACATTAAAAACCGGTTCATTGCAGTGACAAACATAAAATCATTCATGCGCATCAACATTCATACCAACATTTTTACAGACAAACATACATCCAAGCAAACATGCAAACAGTACAAAACAAACACAGTGCAAACAAGTCCAGCTCCCACAACGAAAAGAAGAAACGATTGCATTCCATGTCATCCAGGTGCAACACCAGGCACGCTTGGATGACTCCACGTGTGGTTAACGAGTGCTTGGAGAAGCAGTTCATCTGAGGATGGAAGGTTGATCGACGCAGCTTTCGTCGATTCCATCTCAACGGAGGTGGAAAGAGATGCCTGGAGAGAATGCACTTCTTCATGACGTCACTGAGCAGTGATGATGATGATGAAGATGCCGATTATGATGACGACAACCATAATGATGATAATGATGTGGAAAGGCGGCGATGGTGTTGAATATGATAGTAATGATGATGATAAAGCAGTAAATAATAATTACCATTGTGGTAATTACATTAAGATTGCGATTGCGGTTATGATGATGATGCTGAAGATGATGATGATGATGATGATGATGACGACGACGACGACGATGATGATGATGATGACGTTAGAGCATCATCCATCCATCCAAAGATGTAAATTCGAAATCAGCAATTTCTTGATGAGCACAATAAATTTTAAATCTCCAGTTTTCCTGCTTCGAGAGAAAATAGGCCTCAGTGCAAATGCAGTTTCAGAAGCGAAGGACTACGAATTAATCAGAAGCAGACGATAAAGTTCATGAAGAACGTAAAGGCGGCAAGAAGTCAATAAGAAAACAATAACAATAACAATAATTATCAAAAAAATTAAAAAATACAAATTCAAATAATAATAATAACAATTATTAATAATATAATTATATAAATTTTATTATATAAGATTATATTATATTAATTAATTATAAATATTATTAATTAAATTAATTATTATTAATAAATATTAATAAATAATAAATGTAAGAGTAATAATCAGAAATTATTGTTGATATTATTTAATAGTGATTTACATAATTAGTATTTATAAAAATCACAATATCATAAATAAATTATTCGTTTATATATTATAATTAGTAAATTATAATTGCTGGTGACTCATTGTAATCGATGGCTTTCAATTAAATCTTGGTTCGTTTTCATGGTAACAGATGATTCACCGCTATATCATCATCATCGACATTGTCGTCGCCATCCTCATCCTCCTCCTCCTCCTCCTCCTCCTCCTCCTCCTCCTCCTCCTCCTCCTCCTCCTCCTCCTCCTCATCATCATCATCATCATCATAATCATCATCAACAACAACAACAACAACAACATCAGCAACAACATCAACATCATCATCAGCGCCATATTTTCATCACCGCCGCCAGCTCCATCATCACAGCCTCACGACCGCTATCATCATATGATACATAGAAGGTGTTGATATCATGATATGAGATGATGCTATTATGAATACAGCCACCATCATCATCACATTCATCATCATCACCATCATCCCTGGAGAAGTCTTCCTATCAGTCAGCAATTAGATGATGTTTGCCTCCTTCACCAGCTAAAAAGTTGAGAAATTATGAACGAAATAATTGGAAAACGACATCCGCAACAAACATCTCAATAAATATTCGATTAGAAATATTTTTTATATTTACATTCTGCCTGTTTATGAGTATTTATAAATATTGAGCAGCATAGAATAATTAATGAGAATAGCACGTGTGCTGCTTGATCTTGTATATAACTTTATCGTTTCAACAACAACAACAACAATAATAATAATAATAATAATAATAATAATAATAATAATAATAATAATAATAATAATAATAATAATAATATAATAATAATAATAATAATAATAATAATAATAATAACAACGCCTAATTATAAGATACCGAAAGTAGTCAGAAACATCTGTTGGAATACTTTGCAACAAATAATTAGATTTACTCATCCGCTGAGTTGTTAAAGTATTTCTTGATATTTCTTTAATTTTTATTCTTATTCCTTATTTACATGTTATTATAAATATTATTTTTTTGTATTTACATTTTATTATTATTTTTCTTTACTTTTTTGAGCAAACCTAACACAGGCCGGGTATTAAGTTTCATTGTTTTTTGTAAGTCGAAGAATTCTGAAATTAATTAAATTATTTTTTATCAATTCATTTATTCAACTTCATCGGACGCACAGCAGAGGAGTTGATGCCTAAGTTGATTAAGTATTTATTCACTTCAGAGTCAGATTGTTGATGTTTATTTATTTATTATTTAAATATTCATTCATTCATTTATTCCAGTCACTCAGTCATTCACTTATTTATTTATTTACTTCACTAACGGACAATTCTTACACATAAAAGCAATTAAAAGATGAAAATTGAATTAAAGTTAATGACTATTAAAATGATTTCAAGGATAAATTTGCCAATAAATACAATAAAAATAATTACCTCAAAACTTGATCACAAACATCTCCGACTTAACATTATCACCTTCGATTCGAATGCTGATGATTTTTCCATTCTCGAATTATTCTATTAATATTAATATTAATATTATTTATTATTTAATTAGAGAATTTTTGAATTAACGTGAAAATCATGAAAGCAAGCGGATCAAATCCTCTCCAAGCTTCTCGCCCATCTTCACCCAAAGGAGTTTTTATAGCAGGATCTGTCTCGCGTACAACATCTTATCGGCGGAGTGTGTGAATGTACGTGAAAATACGAGTTTCTGTGTGGATATGCATCGATGGTGCAAACCACGGTTTGGGTCGATAAGTCATGTCCAGGGAGTCCTAGGACCTTCTTCGTCTTGGTGGGAGAGGGAGGATCCCCTGCGAAGACCCGAGGAATGTTGAGCGGTTGAAGAATGAATGTTCGTCCATATTCAACAATCACGTTCATGTTCATCATCGATGTGCGCATGAGTCATAGGTGGCACGTGATAACAATGAACAGCTGAGGTGGTTAGAATCACTTCATGTCAGAGGCACCAGTACAAAGGTGCAGAAGCTCTCCATTGGTCAGCCGCAGGGTCGACATTTTGGGGGGTAAAACAAAACTCCTCTCCCCCTCATGAAGACCATTGGAGTGATGATTCTAATGTAAGTAATCGGCTGGTTGTGGTAACTCTCAGAATAAAGTCTCCTACTTTTACAAGTTTCTTGTTAACTCTGCTAGGAATTCTCCACCATTTCGATGGCAGTAACCAGGGATGAGGAATGGTCATCTAAGGAGGTACCTTGTTTCCATCGCCAATTTCATCAGAAACTTCTTAGCTTAGTTTTCATACAGATCCAGGCGATATAAAAAATAAAAGAAAAAATTTGATAAAATTTAAAGTCTCAACTGACAATGGCCAATAATATTATATTAACAAAACAATTCTCATGAAATGGCACTTTTATCGTTTACTAAATTATTATTATTATTATTGTTATTATTATTATTATTATTATTATTAATTATTATTATTATTATTATTATTATTATTATTATTATTATTAATTATTATTATTATTAATTATTATTATTATTATTATTATTATTAATTATTATTATTATTATTATTATTATTATTATTATTAATTATTATTATTATTAATTATTATTATTATTAGAAACTACATTTATTATAATTTTATGATGAAATGCATTAAAGTGAAATTAAAAGTTTCCATTCACCGTCAAATAATTACACGTAATCACCTCTGCATCGTCCAAATAATTGGAATCATTTGTTGTGGATTTGTAATGGACTTGTCCGGGATGAATCATTGACGGATAATTTGATTGGATTTAAAGTTACTAATACATTGTTAATTGTTGTCAATTTTAATTGATTTGTTTTTGATTTTGAATTATTTTATTTCAATCATTCTAAACAGAAGGATAAATTACTAGTTCTGCCAAGGTATTCCACAGGCGAACTTATGAGAGGTTTAAAATGAGATTAACAACGTGCAGTTGACCAATGAGAGAAGAGTTCAAAGGTTGAGAATGGATTTGCAAATACGACACTTTTAATTTACACGGTTTTATTTCGAGTAATTTTTTTTGTATTTCAAGTAAATAAATTATTATTTATGTTTTGGTTTCCAGCACTTAAATTGTTATTTATGTCTTTATTTCAATTAATTTAATTTTTTTCATCATTTCTCAGCTTCAGGAACTTCCCCAAATCCAGTTAACAATTTATAAAATAATTAATAAAACTTTAACCACATTGACTAAAAAATAAAACAAACAAATAAATGCATCAATACAACATCATTAACAACACATTAACGTCATATCACATTAATAATTAATTAACGTAAGTAGTCAATAATCCTGAACTGTCAAATTATTCATGGGCGGAGCTCAATATTAATATCATTGAACAGGGCGACGTGAACAAATCATCCCCTGTAAACAACTTTAGCAGCCATTTTTCTGGAAAGAATTTACTTTTCCATGTAATCGACAAGTGGAGAAGAATTAAAAAAATGCCTTTCGAGACTTTTGCCATTCAACGATTCGCTTTGTTGCGTCCTGCAATCTCTTCTGCAATAAAATTCTTTTGTAATCTGAAAATGAAAATATTTTTCGATGGAACTACTTCTATGTTGTTGTTGTTGTTTCTGATTGCATTTCTAAGGAATTGCTCGCAGGATTGATTCGATGGTGACGAAATACGGACGATAAATGACAGATTGGATCTTTTCTACTTCTTGTGGAAGCCATGGGAACGGTTGATCATTACTGCTATCGTCATCATCATCACAATCATCATCATCATCCTCACTGCTACCGTCGCCATCATCATCATCATCGTCCTCACTACTATCGCCACCAACCAACATTCCACTTCAAGTAAAGGTCACCCACTTTTTGAACTTCATTCCAAGAAAAACTCGTCGCTTCCTCCACATTTCAATAAAATCACTTCACATCGATCAACCGGATGTCTGCGTGTGCTCTTGTGTAATTGACTGTGTGGATCTATGTGTGTGTTAGTTTGGAAAACATTCAATTTTTTAACGACGAGTCTGGAAAATTCCAGTTTAAAGACCTTGGGGGCATAGTAATAAATTAATACTTTTGTGTTGCTGTCATTATTATTATTTTTTGTTATTATTATTATTGTGAGAATAAGAAGAATGTTAAACATAAAATAAAAATTAACCTAAGTAATAATCCTTGATAAATAAACTATTTATTTTATAGTGTTAAAAACATAATGAATTAACAATAATAACAATATATGAAAAGACGATTATTTTTAAACATCTTATTATTCATTGTAAAATATTGTCTTAATATATTCATAATTATAAAATATTATTTATTAGGTATAATCATAGCAATAATAATATTATTAATACTGCTATAAAATATTACAATGTAATAATAATAAAAATTCATTCAAATCCATCATTGAGTCCTTCTCACGAAATCAACAAGAAGCGGAGGTGGAAGGAGCTCATTGAATCATAATTTCCTTATAAACTCCTTGTACTGATATTATTATTATTATTATTATTATTATTATTATTATTATTATTATTATTATTATTATATAATTATATTATTATTATTATTATTATTATTATTATTATTATTATTATTATTGTTATTATTATTATTATATAATTATATTATTATTATTATTATTATTATTATTATTATTATTATTATTATTATATTATTATTATTATTATTATTATTATTATTGTTATTATTATTATTATTATTATTATTATTATTATTATTATTATTATTATTATTATTATTATTATTATTATTATTATTATATATTTATATTATTGTTACTGTTGCTAATGTTGTCCCTTCATCATTCAACAGATTGGCTAACGTGAAAGAATTATTCTACTTCATTTTCTAAATTTTTGTTTCTAATTTTTCATGTGGCTATAGTGCAAAAATAACATCAAAAATTATTAAATGTTTTAAAATTATAACAATAATGATGATGATGTTAATAATAATATTAATAATAATAGTAATGATGATGACCACGAAGAAGACGATGACGATGCATGACATTGAAATGATAGCATATTTATGGAGGTCTGGCTATGACATCAAGTCTGTGGTTGTCAAAAATGCACATGTGCAAGGTTAATTTACCTCTGCCAAACATTATTATTATAATTTTTTTATTACTACAACTTATTACCATTATTTTTTATTATTATTGCAACAAATAGCAGTCTAATTAATTAGAAGCCACGGAAATGCAATTGATTAAAAGGTGATGGCATTCTTTGGATTAAAAAATGTCAAAAATCCCAATCCATCACAAATTCATTCATTGTCAATCTGCGGGGCGTGTGTTCGAAACCAGCTGATGGATTCACGATCAACAGTTGTCGACGTTGTAACAATATTTTACTCCAATTCATTCATTCATTCATTCATTCGTCTTCATTCCTTTCGTGCCAACCCACGCTGTCTTCTCATCTTCCGACGCTTGTTCTTAATAATAATGATAATAATAAAAATAATAATAATAATAATACTAATAATAATAATAATTGTAATAATAATAATATAATAATAATAATAATAATAATAATAATAATAATAATAATAATAATAATAATAATAATAATAATACTAATAATAATAATAATAATAATAAAATAATAATAATAATAATAATCATCATCATCATCATCACCATCATCATTATCATAAAAAATATAGTATTCTAGTCTTTTCACAGTTGAAAAGATTTAAAAATATTTTGTTTTCTTCACTAAGGAATGTTTATGTTATGCTGAGTTTACTGAGTTAATGCTATGCTAATTGTAGGCCGACATTATGTTAACGAATTGCTAATTCCTTGTTATAATAGACCCTTGTTACGTCTATTTGATGTTAAGGCTGGTTTAATTTCAGACTAATGTTGCTCTTATTTTATGCTAAATCTACTCTACTACTATATTATAATATCCATTATCTTATTCTACTTTAATGTTATTAATAAAAATCGACGATATCATTATCATTACAGTATTGCAATAATTACTATTACTTTCAGTGCCGCAAGAATTTTGTCTGCATTAACTTTTAATTGGGACTCCTACATTAATATCTTTCTTTATATTATTACTATTTATTAATGTTGTTATTATTATTACATTACTATTATCATTATAATTTATTATTATTATTATTATTATTATTATTATTATATTATTATTATTATTATATTATTATTATTATTATTATTATTATTATTATTATTAATTATTATTATTATTATTATTATTATTATTATTATTATCATTATCATTATCATTATCATTATTATTATTATTATTATTATTATTATTATTATTATTATTATTATTATTATTATTATTATTATTATTATTATTATTATTATTAACAATAATAATACCTAATCACCGACAAGAAAACATGTGCACTTCCAGGAAACACTCAAAGGAGCCGACAAAAAAAACCCATGCTTTCCATGTTTGTAGTTCCACAAGAAAAGGTTTTCATGGTGTCTTAAAATCAGTTGCATTCTCGAGCAGGATTTGAACTCGGAACCACAGGATTTGATCTGAATAGATAATCTTACGTAATTGGGGTTGCAATACTTAAATTAAATTAGCAATCAACCAATAAATGACAGCAATGGTTTTATTGTTTTTTATTTAATTGTCTCGTTTAACAATTGACTAACCCTATTATTAACAATTATTATTTTTAATAATCACTTATTTCATTAGTTCCAGCTTTCTGTGAGCTACAATTGTTGAGCAGATATTATCGGAAAGTCATAAATAATTGTTCGAAAAATGTTTTCAGCTGGAAATTTGTACTTTCTGTATCCTCCATGAAACCAATTAGATCCTATATGCGAGGATTGTCAATCAAAATGAATTTTGTGGTATTTAACTTTATGGCAAGGCAATATATTCCAATGATTTATTAATTATGCATTCATTTATATGTCAGTAAAATGCGGAGATTTAACTAAATAAACATCAGGGATTGAAGCGGATTTAATTCACTCGGGGATGTTAAACAAAAAAAGGAGTGCATCTTCTCAACTCCAGAGTTCATTACATATTTCATTTGATAACTTTTTGGCTTTTCCAAGACTAAACGAACGACTTCGAAGTGTAAACCACTACCTCCAGTTGATGTAGTGATGATGATGATGCTATTGATGGGTGCCCTCTAAATTTGGGGCGTGAACGGGGGATAACGGCAAGTTGATTTAACCTTAAGGAGCATTACCACGATTTTACCACAAAATTCAGCCATTTCGTTTTATTTTTAATTTCTTATTATATTTCTTGCTTCACGTCATAAACACTCGATATTAATTCACATTCAATATACATACTAATTCTCTATTTAGCTTTCTATAATATAAAGTTACTATACCTAACATTATTAAATATTATTTATTATCTCAGTTATATATCGCTAATTCGTAAATGAAATACTTTCTGCTTGATAAGCAATAAATAAATATGAATTTACAATCTTGTGCGTAATATTTACTCAGAATTCCTTGCTTTACGGCTGCCTCAGACGCCTAACAGGGCGCACCTGTTCCGAGCAGGTGGGTTTCGTTGCCATGACAACCAGAAAGATTCATACGCCTGCTCGCTAATCATTGTTGGATCGATAATTTGAGTGTCGTGAGTATAAATTTGTATTATGGGAATTCTGCGCTTATTACAAACCACGATAACAAATATTAATTATTGTACAAATTAGTCAGAACCTATATTACAATGGCAACATCAACGAATTATTCGACGGGTATGTAGTTGAAAATCTGCTTTAGAAAGAGCACAACTAAAGCTATTGTGAATAACACGGAACATTCACGCTACAAGTGCAGTCATGGGTGGAATGCAGTGGTTATTCCGTTAAACCGTTCCACAGAGCTGATTAACCATAAGCTGGAGTCTTCAAATTCATCCTTTTTCTCTACCAGATGGTGGCAATTTAGCAGGAGAACGTTCTCGACTGAGTCAATGATTTGGTTAATCAGCGTCGAAGTTTTCCTTCCATCTTATTGATTTAAGGAAATGCGAAAGCATTCAGATTAAGAATTGCGCCACTGTTTCGATAACGTCTTCATTTCCAGAGTAAATTCACAACAGGATCAGCTAAAACCTTAATTGAATATAACATGAATAAATTACTGGAATTACTCATCAGTAAAATGTGTCGCACACTTGTACTAAATAATAAATCGAGAGCTTAACTGAACATAAAAATGTAACTCATCAAATGAAATGAAATTTATCCAATGCAATGTTCGCATAATCTAAGTGGCATGCCCATTCGATACTTCTTGCAATTAAGCAATTGTTACACCAGTAAAAGTAGTCCAGCACAACAAATTAGGTGATCCCTGGCGAATGATTGACGTCTGCCCAGCAACAAGGCTGGTCGTAATATGCAGGAGTCATGACTCATTTGAAGATCGTTACCACCACTGGGCTGCAAACATCCCAAAGTTGTAAGTGCTTTTATAGGATCCTATTTGCGACTTGGATTAATTTTACTTTCCGAACCTTCGTTTAGAGAAATTAAAATGGTTTTAATCAGCACTGCTACTGTAATTTTATTTATTACTATCGCAATATTTGAAAGTTGATTTAATAACATTAACTTTATGTTAACCTAGTTAAGTTATAAGTAAATTTGACAATATACAGATGCCTTCCCATAAATAAAGTTGTGGAATCATGTAATCATTCATCTGCGTAAAGGACGCTAACACAACATCTGAGCGAGTATAAGTAACCTACTATTACGTTATAAGTATGTTATTACGGTCATTAAATAACTTTAAAACTTAAAAAAAGCCTCTCGCAAATGATTAGCCAATCCAACGGGTGTAAAGTTTGTATTTAGGGATCACCCATAAAACAGGCCTCATGTGGGGAAAGTTTTCTAAAGCGGACAGAGAAGGGTAATTGCTCTGGCGGAATCCGCACTTTAAAAAATTAAATTTTTCAGTTTTGCAAATTTATGTTTTTTAGTGATTTTGTTTCTATTATTTCAGTACTTTATTCACATTTATAAAAAATTTGCAAAAAATATGAAAATAGTTTTAAAAACGATATGTCTCAATCCTGACACTTACAACCAAGAAAAGTTATTGTTGTTTATAAATTTTGCAGATTTTAAATGGAACAATAGAATTGCTTATTCATTATGCAAACAAATTGGCAGTGTTGTAAAAATTACCTCATTTCGGTAACTAGTTACAAGTAAAAGTAATACCTCAAAAAGCTACTTAAGTATAAGTAAGAGTATTGTCTCAAAAATTTACTCAAGTAAAAGTTAAAAGTTACAGCGTCCAAAAGTTACTTTTAAGTAAAAATTACAAGTAACTTTGATGCCGCCATTATTGTGATCATACATCATTCCGTATTATTTAAAAGGAATTGTTTCTCTTATCGTTAAAACAATTACTGGTATTAACTGCTAGTACTAACAGTCATTAAGTAATAACATTTTAACTAATGCATTCTTTTGGTGTTTTTATTATTTATTACATTACAAATTTTTGTTAATTTTTAACATAACTAAGTCCTCGAATAGTTTGTCACTCATTATGGTCCTTCAGCTGTTCTTTGTCATACCAGAAGAGCTGAATAAACGTTCAACAGCTGCACTAGCTAGCAGAGGAGTGTTCAACTGGATAAATAATTTCTTCAGGGTATCGCTTCCAGTAATAATGTTCATGTCAACTGATCGGTCTCGAAGATACTGCATCAGAATATCAGTCGACCTTGTGCAATTGAAGAAACTGTCTTCAATACTGTCAGCATCAGATGAACGAGAGCTCAAAGCTCGTCCATCTTTGCTGCATTAGAAGATGCTATTTTGGCTACCAGTTTCTCATCAAGCTTGACAATCGTTAGCAAAGATATTCCATATTCCTTAACTTCTGTTGGATGCATGCGTTCCACGTGCTTCTTCAAGTTAGATGAAGAACCTTCATATGCTGAACATGTAGTTTTTGTTTCTGTTGGCAGAGTAGGCATACATACTTATATGATTTTCCTTTGATTGAAATCTGAACATTTTGTTCAAATACGGCCACGGACTATCTTCACCCTTGTTCCTCTTATCTTCGCTAACGACACTAAAAATGGCTTCAAATGAAGCCATACTACGATATATTAAATCTTATCTTATATTATTATATGTATACAATATTATATATTAAAAAAGCTTCGGTATGACTAATCAACAATTTCCGATTTAAAACAAAAACGACCGGCGATAACCACAACAACAAAAGAGCGATGATCGGGAAGGGGAAGGTTCTCGAACGAACCAAAGAATAACAATCTAGAATTTAAATTTTTTTTTAAATAAATTAAACTAATTTAAAATGTTATTTATGTTACTTTGTAACGTCTTGCGCCAAAAAGGTAACGAATTAAAAGCATGACCAAAAATAGTAATTTGTTACAAGTAAGAGTACAAAATTTTTTTTGTAATTGTTACAAGTAAAAATTACCAAAAAATGTAATTAATTACAGTAACGAATTACATGTAATTCGATACTGCACAACACTGCAAATTGGGGGAGAGGGCACACCTAAAGCAGACACTGAGGAGCCAAAATGAGGCAATTTTTTGCGGACGACTTTTATGGACGACCCTGGATACACTTCAAACAGATTCCATATAATAGGGGTTCGCCCTCTAAGATAACAACTTAAAGAACATTTCATGAAATATTTTAATCTTCCCTTTCAGACTTTGAGAAACATACAATCGTTTAAAATGATTTTTTTTACCTCAAAACTTTAACGTTTTCCACGTTTTCATGCACAAACTCGGGTGGATACGTTCATATCATTGTCCATTAAGACGAGACCAAACGTCTAAGCACAGATAAACATTCTCTTATGCAAATCAAGAGCTATACTCCTACAGCTTTCAACACACGAATGAAACCATTCTCCGATCGAAACTTCAAAATTTTTAAAGCAAGATTTCCTTTCCGTGCAATATCTGGAAAACATACTGCTACAAAACAAGATTTTAATTATAAGGTAATCAAAGTTTTTAGCCATTACAAACTGTTGGGGCTTCCTTCAAAAGTTTAGCTCAGTCTCAAAAGACACGTTTCAATAAAACACATTTTCTGCAAAAGGCCGCTCGGTAGATTTCATAATAATAAATTTAAAATAATCTTTAAAATTTGTTGAGGTCATGAGATTAAAAAACAAGGATTGATAACAAAGGCTAGACCTTTCTACCATCCAATAAGAACTAACCGACAAGAATGATAAAGTCAATAAGTTAATACGTTAGGCGCATAACAAAATCCCAATCGATGTTTGGTCGTTAAAAGTCGATGGCGTCCGTCGAATGATCACGAATCGTAAAATTCGTGCATTTCTCGGCCAACCCTAATGTACTCCTCCCGCTCGAACTCCGTCATCCTCGCCACCATATCGGCCGTGATGTCGTTGTAAGGAACTTTTCTGCCTCCCAATGTCACCGTGAACTCTCCCTCATCATCACTGAACTCATCTGCTATGAAGATGCACGAATTGGTAACTTATTACTAATAAGAAATTAATTTTTTTAACAACAACGATAAACTAAATAAATATTCCATGTAAGCACCCTTAACATCTTAGAGATTTATATCTTCTAAGCATATAACAGCATGTAATAGTTACATATTTCACGTTACTCTTTATGAACAGAATGATGACAAACATAAGCAAGATACAATGATAATCATTATTAACATCCCCAATATGTATAAAATGGAACTTAAGCTTTAAAATTATAAAAACCACCGAACCCGAATCTGGTTCCTGGGACGACTTTGTAGTCCTGTCGACGGTGACTTTGTCAGACTGAGTCTCCGACAGCGGTGCCCTCCTCTCGTGGGACAGGAGAGTCTTCATGATGATGTCCTTGTCGATGCTCGGAGCCTCTTTGGCCGGAGAAATGAGAGGTGATGGAATGGCTTCCTTATCCTGAATGATTGTTTTGGTGGATTAATTTATTGTGTCGAAAGAATTCAAGGAAAAAAACAGAAAAAGAATCATTCAAAGAAAGTACAAAAAAGTTTGCAATTAAACAGCAAAAAATGGATGCATTTCAGAAATCCACAAGAGACAATTTAACATTGTGACACCATGTTCAAATATTTAAAGGACAATATTAACAGTCTGGGAGAGAGGGAAGTTCGAGTTTGATGTTTTTGCAGGTGAACACCTACTTTGAGAGATATTAGCGGTTTATTTCAATCGCTTTGCAGTTTCAAATTTTTTTCTGCCAATAAAGTGTTTGTTCCATTTTTATAAAGTTGGAACGACCCAACAGTCATGATTATGGATGCCGACACAGAGGATATAATGGGGAATCAAAGAAAATATGCTAGCATTCACAATGATATAAAATAATAAATAATAACAAATGCAAATAATATTCAAGATTTTGATGCAATTACACAAAATCCAATTATCATTTTAGAGATAACAATTTGAACCTGAAAACTGACGGGCAACAATTGAATTCACAAAAGAGTCTCAGACAAAACCAGCTCACCCCATTATCTTCGGCTTCTTCAGAATCGATGGCACTGTTTTTGATCCAAGAAGGAATCTCTCGTGGCGCTCTCTGCTGCTTGGAGGTGTCGCCGATGGCAACAGATTCCTCTCTCGAGATGGTGACGTTTCTCGTCGCCTCACCACTCCATACAACCTTGTCTCCACTTCTTGACCTTAAATAAAAATAGTCAGAAATTGAAATAAAAATAATTTCTGAAATTAAATGAAGATTTAAAAGCTTAGTGAATAAATATTTTCTATTTCACTTGGCTTAATGGATGACTTAGACAACACAATATGGCATTATATTAATGTAAGAAAAAGTACAGAAATGTGAGAAATCATGTTCCAGCTTACTTAATTTAAGCCTAAGTGGTAGATGAATAGCATGAATTTTAAAAATAATAAATACTATTAACAATGATAATATATAATAATAAAACATATACGATTACATATCATAAGAAGGTGGTTAAAAAGCTTTTTATCAAATTTGCGACAAAACACATAAAATACTTGGAATTTTTAGAATCTTTGACTGGTGGAGGCTCGAGAAGAATATCTGAAAGCTTCACTCCATCCAGGGTCTGAAGAACAGAAAATATGGGAGCCATCTGTTCGTTGAACATCGCCATCAACTTTCTCGAATCTGACGTTCCATCTTTCGTGAGGTCCTCTTCTACCTCCGTGAAGCAGTATGTGCACTTAAACGTCTGAGAAAGAGCATCAAACAACTGCCCAGCCTCGAGGTCAGTGTAGTTTTTGTAGCAGTTCGGACAGTGGAAGGCTGCCCTGGAGGTAGCATCTCGTTCCATTGCCTCCACTTTCGTCCTTACATGATGGAGTTTGTACTTGACCACATTAATAAAAACTCCGTAATCTACATAGTAATAGGGTTGCCTCGTGGCTTTGTTATCCGGACCAGTTTCTAGCATGATTCGACTGTAGATGAACTTGTCTTGTTTTAAAATGTTGATGGCCGATCGAAACTGCTTCTTGTCGAATTGAAGGAGTTTGGCCATGTCGTCTTCCGTGATGCGTCGATAGTAAGACATTAATTCCATTATGAGTTGACATTCCACTGAATAAAACCCGACGGTAACATATCTCACCAGAGTAGTCAGCGTGTCTGGGATCTCGCCTGGAGGGCGTCGCTCAGTCATGATTGTATGAGTTAAAAAGTGATAAAAACCAATCTAAAATATCGTCTGATATGTTACACAATACCTAATTCGTTTGTTTGCTTTCTCAAATCCAGTCGGTATATCTAACGGATATTTATAAGTCAATTATGCTGATTAACTCAAATCAACAAATTTAAAAGTGAATATTACAATTCTGTCAAACATATTTAGCAAAATTTTAGTTTTTTTAAATAAACTTTAAATAAAAAAATAAACAATAAAAATAAAAATTAAGTATTTATTACACGGATTACTATAGTTTGAGATGCAGTTTTGCCAATTTATGCTAAGGTGATTATTTGATGCTCTAAACAAAATTAAAATAATTAAATTTAAGCCGTTCTTAAATTAAAAATAAGAAAAACGATTTTGACTTATATTTTAGGAAGCATGTTACCATAGCTTTAAGGATAGTGTGACTTTGTTTACTTAGATAATTTTTCACGGTGAAAAAAAAAATGGAAAAATTTTTTAGTTTTGTAATGATTGTTCACTATAAATAACTAAACCTCTGATTTTAAGATATACTTTTACTAAATAAACCACTAACGACGATTTCAGAAATATATTTAAACGGATATTTTTACCATGATATAAGTGTCTGCTGGCGAAGACAAGTTATTTCTAAAGGGAATGTCCCAGGCAGTAATTTGGCAACAATTTAACAAATCTTTAGATCATAGGATTAGCATGTTTAAGCGACAATCGCTCACAAAGGATGTGATTAGAGACATTCTTTTTAGTGAAAACGAAGTCCAGTAAAACTTAAGGTTTCGGGGCATATATATTTGTTTGAAAATAGTGTAATTCTTATGAATTAATAATTTTTAAAGTCTGACTTAAACACAATACTGCATTTAGACAAGAAAGTTGAAGTCCAAACGTATGAAGTCAAAATATATGACAGAAAGATTTGTCAAGACACGCCGCGAT
Organism: Whitmania pigra; assembly: GCA_021613335.1. Lineage (NCBI taxonomy): Eukaryota > Metazoa > Annelida > Clitellata > Hirudinida > Haemopidae > Whitmania > Whitmania pigra. Next base: position 971,650 of record JAJTWR010000021.1, read on the forward strand.
TTGATCGAGTATTTAGTGGCTTTAATTGCACACACTGAATAAACAGTAATGTTCTTCAGAGACATTAAAAGTGGGGCAAATTAATTCGTTACATTAAATATGCCAATTGTCATTTTTAAATTTGTACTTTTAATTATTTTATAATATTTAACAATTAATTTCTTTCTTAATATCGAACAATGGAACATCTCTACATTTGGCTGTAGGAGATTCAGTAATATGCCATTAAAAGTAGACAGCGATGGAACTCGTTGATGGATTTTTTGTTTAATTGCGCGACATAATTGGCAGAATTAGTACGAACTTCAACGGTCTTCGGCAGTTAATTTTTGAATTTTTAGATTTAATAATTGGGACAGAATTTGTCAATAGGTGTAATCGTTCGTTATGTCTCGGCACGAAGGTGAATTTCGGGAATTTTATGATTTTGCAGTATAACTAAACGTCTCTTAAAAACCCGTTGTATATGTTTAAATTTGTTTATCAATCGCTTAATAAACTCGTTTTTTATCTCAAGGAATCAGTTGCGACATATGCATGAGTAGCAATTTTACCGGTCTAAGATACAAATGTCTACGATGCTACGATTTCGATTTGTGTTCCAATTGTTTCAACACTGGCATAACCTCCTCCCGACATGCAAGTGACCATCCAATGCAACGCATCCTAACAAGGGCTGATTCAAGTAGTTATTTGATATCTTTACTTCCCTAAATGTCATGAGCTTTTATTAAATTTGATGACCGAAGTGGATTGAACCTTAATAGAAAATGGTGAATATGCATATCGAATTAGATATACATTGGAAATTCAAATTTTAATGTGCTAGATCTTATGACAATATTTGGCTATTTTAACATGCTTGATGGGGAACAATATAATTTTTGTGTTTCTCCAACAACTGTGATAGCTTCAGTGCTTTGACTTTAATAAAGAATTACAGCACTTATTACAGCTAGGTTTGTCTTCCCTTGGACCTTTAAATTGTAAAATTCTAAACTATTTCTGAAGATATATTCTATGGAGGAGAGGGGTCGAATGCCAACCAGTCGCACTCCTACTGCTGCCCATGCTGCGGACGCCTGGGCTTCACTGTGGCGGCATTGACCGAACACGTCCAGAACGAGCACTCATCCCAGTCTTACCCAGAAGTGGTAAGATGTCACCCTTGCTTAATCAGTCAAATATATTCATAACATGACATTCTCAGATATATTTAACTTAACTTACGATCTTGTTGCTTTTGTCTTTCTGACTCCAAATTATGAAGACATCTTTGGCTTGATCTTTGTAATTTTCTAATGTAATTTAGCTTGCTCAAGGTTTGCTTTTATTTTTAATATTTTGCTATTTCTTATTTTTGTGTTATGTTATTTGGTAACGTATTTTTTATATATTAATTACGAGCTAAGTTTTTCTCTCAAATGCAATATTGTTGTGAACCTTAAGTAGTATGACCTCAGGTCAACTTTCAAAGCCTCTTCATGCAGTACGAACGGATTTTATGGCCTGCTGTAAACATCCACGCATCCGATGCATGATAACTTGATAGGGGAAATTGTGACCATCGGCTTATGCATAGAGCTGTTTTTATTGTCTTTGTCAATTATTTAATTCCTGGCTTAGCAGTTCACCCTTCATTGTTATTGCAAAAGTACCCAACTGCTGTTGTTTTCAACCTGCACAACCTATGAATCACCAATTCACTGACATAATAAATTGATTATTAGATTATTTTACATAATTAAAATATTCTATTATTCAACACCTACTGTTATGTAATGTCTTGATTTCCAGTTGTGTCCTGTGTGTGCTGCCCACCCAGATGCTGATCCAAATCACATGACCGATGACCTGAGCGGCCATCTTGCTCTCATCCACTCATCATCTGCTGATTTGATATCCTTTGTGCTGAATGATCTTTAATTTGAAAAAATTTCATTTAATTAATGGATTTATTAATTCATAAATAATAATAATTCAATAATACCTTGTCAATATGTTATATTTTCATGGTAATTTAATTAGATCTTCCAAGTATTAATAATCTGACGATGAGAAGTACTACTGACGTAAATGTAACTCGCAAGTGTAATCCTTAACCGCTGCTATACGATCCCGACCATCTGGCTGACATCAAGCACCTCCGTCGCCACAATCAGACAGCAAACAGATCTTCCAACAACCAGTCGGGCGGAGCCACCCCCACAAGCATGGGAGGAGGAGGAGGAGGGGGAGGCACTAGGAACCTGATAAGAGGATCACTTCTGCATTTGATAGATCCTGGATTGCCACTGGCTTCCATGAGTGGTGGAAAGGACATCATGGATCCTATCACCGGTGAGACGGGTGGTCTGTCTTCATCTTCTGAATTTGTTCTTAAGTTTTTAAACACCTAAATAAGTACTTTTTGATTTGTTCTTAGCATCATAGGCTATTTTGAGTCTTTATGTCAGAAGCATGTTGGGGTCATCTGGATTATAAATGACCTAAATTGGTAGCATAGATAACAATGGCAGAGACGATCGCTTTTAATAGAAAGTTATTATTGCAAGTTCGTTGGTGTTGGTCAGATTTGAAAGCGATCGGTTTTGGGGTTAAACATTGTGCTAAATGTCAACTTGTCCTTCAGAGTTGCTGTCACATCTGAACAATGTCAGAGGACGTTTGGCTGGTAATCCCCAGTCTGTATCCAGTCACCTTCAACAGCTTGGAATGCATCTCACTTCTGGAAGGTTGGTTTATAAATTAAGTAATTTATTTGTATGTCTAATAGTGACCGATCGTTATTATATTATTGCTTGACTGTCGTCATCTGATTATTGTTGAGGTTCAAAAGCATAATCGTGATTGCTGCTTTTAATAATTTTGTTGAAAAATCGGCGGTAATGGCAACAGTCGTAATGTGTCGTGTTCGAAACCCAGCCTGCACTGCCGCCAAGGGCGCTATATAAATGGTTACAAGAAGCGCCTCTGACGCTATACATATGGCGCCATATAAATGAAGTTACAATTATAAAATACAATTGTATTGCTCTCTAAAAGGAGCAAGATGCTCATTATTCCTAGTTATTTATAAAGCAAAACAACATTGAATTTGGCAATTACAGAGGCCAAGTCCAAGCCTCTACTGTGGATCAAACCCGTTCGAATCCTGGCCAATTGGATGGGGTCCCCAAGGGCGGCAACCCCAGCAATGATGGCACAAAGTCTGGTGGGTCGGGTGGAAATGAAGGAGGAAATAGAAACAACCAGTTCTTGCTAGTCAAGTGAGTTTCCTTAGCATTTATGAATGAAATGCTTTCCATTGATTTGGTTTTGCAAAAGAAGATCATGCCATGCGTGATATTTTATGGATGATTAGCAGATGTTGATGGCATACTGGTAACCGTACATAAGAACATTTTGCTTCAGATCCCTAGGAACAGAGAGCAGTGCTACAGTGGATAGTAAGGGTTCATTGGCTCAAAGGCCCTTCTTCATTCAGGAGCTGTTTGCCCTCTGCCCTACTCTGGTCTTGAATGAAGGTGAAGGCCAGGCAAGGGAGGACAAGCCACACTCTCCTGCTTCCACTTCGTCGACATCGTTTACTCGTCTGCCTTTGTCATCCAGCTCCTCGTCCACGACTTCATCACCTGCACCGTCTTCGCCCTCGCCCGTACTCAGAGGAACCCAACTTAGAGATTCTGACGTCCTACGCGTCGACCAGGCGTGCAGCGGTGCACTGGAGGACGGTCATGCACGGCTCCAAGACCCCGAGTTGAACGGGGGTCACGAAGAACCGGGGATTGCAGAGGGAGAGGCCTCGATCGGTTATCCCAAACCAGCAGCCCAGAGAAAGAGGTATGACAGGGTCGCAGCAGAGGGGATGGAGGAGAGAATTGATGTAAATTCAGCTCGAATGTGATAAATTTACGTTGTCGTTGTTTGTCGGCTCGTTTGTCGTCGGACGGCCCTCATTTCTGCCGGCGAGAAACCTGCTAGGTGTCTTTTTCGAATTCGATCGATCGTTTGTTCTAGAGGCCGTTTCAATTAGTTAACCCAGCAGTGCGTGAGGGATGATGATGATGATAACACTTCCATCTCTCAGGCTGGTCACCTTCATCTGCAAAACTTAATTTTTAACAATTTTTTTCTCGCCCTCCCCAGGCATTTTGAGGTTGTCGTTCAGAACGACTGATGATTCTGCGAAAGCATTCGGCCTCTGATAATATATAAATATATATATATATATATATACACATACACTCGCATGCATACGGAAATGAACGACCCACTTTGAACATCGTTATCGTAATTGTAGAAGAGGCCCTCGGTTTTGAATGACAACTTTTCTTCAGCTACTTCCTCTTGAAGATCAAGATGGATGAAGTTTTGTGAGGTTTCCAAACATTTGTTATTAGCATGGACTGAACTAGCTTGAGTGTAATGATAATGATGGCATGGCTTTTAAAAAAACTTGCATTGGAATGCGTCGAGTGTACAATCTTTGAAGTTATTAATACTAAATTGAAAACTAGACTTGTCTTTACTTCATTTAGCACCTATGGCTGGGGTTGATTGACTCATCCATGATATTAGGTGATGGCACGTCGGGCTTGTGGGTTGGGTTAGTTCATGGGGATGGTCCTCATATTTGTGAGTTCGGTCAGGTGAAGCAATAACCCTTGAAAACTGCAAACAATATCCAATATCTTGGTGAAAATTATGACCGGAGAGCATTGCACCTAAAGGCCAGCAATCCTAGAAAAATTTCTCCTCAGTCTGGAGCATACTTAACCAGCAGCTTATAACAGATCGAAAGTGTTAAAAAATTTTCGCAAGGTCTTTCCCAGGATTGCAGGCACTACCTCAACAGAAGCAGACTTCGGCAACTCGGATTCGAGACTTTTAAACGTCGAAGCCTCGTCCACAATGCATGCCTCTGATACAAAATAGTTCAGTCTCTCTCAATGCACCATTCCAGACCTTACTTAGTCTCATGACTATCATTCCCTCTCTATGCCAAAAAAATGCTCTAACACTTAAAGACTTATTTTTCTTCCAAGGGTAAATTTAGAACACTTTGGGAGGGCACACACTGGAACTAGTAGACGGATTTAGGGGAAAGGGGTGTGGGGAGGAGGAGCACATCTACTAAAATTTTCGTCGAAAATGGTAAATTAAGGACAATTATTTAAAAAATAACTTCAAATGCTTTTTTAAAATTTAATTTAAATTTTCTTAGTAATCTTTATTTTGTAATAGATTTACTTAATTTTTTTATGTTTTCCGAATGACGAGAACGGTCGTGGCCCCTCTTAAATCCGCCCTTGATTTTTTCGTCAATCGAATCATCAAATCCTCTGTCACCGAAAGTCATATAGTACGTCACGCTCGAGGGGAGTCCAAGAAAGTGTGTTAGTTTGTGACAGGGAAGTAGCGGGGGTAAACTTGTGACGTCACACAAAGTAAAAATAAGAATCGCTGCTAGAAGGAAAATTGATTTAATGGCAGCAGTGCCGGATTAAGCCGGTGTGAATCCCTGGGCTCACTTTGAAGGGAAGCCCTTTTTCTAAACCTAACTCTTCAATGGACGCATTTATCAAGGACTATTCGTTTTGAAAACGTATCATACTAGTATTTTGTATAAATATGATCGAAAGTCTATATTGGTGGGAGGCCCTCTCTTGGGTGGCATTGGGACACCCCCTTAATCTGGCATTGAATGACAATAATTGTTCATAGCCAAGAAAGAAATTGCAGAAGATATTGAGTGGCTAGATGAGGATGAAGTTGACTTACCTTCAGTCGTCCTTCCAGAGAACTCCGATGCTGAGAAAGTGATGCCATTAGTAAATGTATGAACACTCAACCTCGTTATGGATAGACGATGTCTTGTGAACATTTTTGAAATTATTAAAAGCATACTAAAACAATATGAAACACGAGTTTATCTAATAAATTTTACCCATTATTATTCAAGTTGCTTTGTGAAACATATTCAAAGTTTTATGATGTTTGTAATTGTCACGAAATTTGAATGAGGCGCTCAATTTTTAGCTGGGTCGCATGACTTTTAAGGGGGAGGGGGTCTGAGATTTGTGACAGAGTGTGACATGGGAGGGGTGATTTAAAGTGGTCTAGAATAGTGTGACGTACTTTATGGGCGACCCTCAATTCATCAACCCTAACCCGATTCCACTCTTGTTTCTCATTCGCTGATCTTAACAATTTGCAATTAAAATAATTCCATTCCTGCTCTCGTGTAGGAATCGACCGGGGCCCCGGCTTTTTTGGCGACCCGGTTGAGCCGGGGATTGTCTCAAATCATGTATAAGAAATTTAGACACTTTTTTAAAATGCAAATGTCTATTCCATGTTTGAATCTAAGTTATCGTAAAATCTCTCATTTAATGGAATAAAATCATCAGGTATTGGTTATAAAAGCTCTTGAGAGAGGCTGGGATTTGATAATTCATAACAACTCATCGTAATAAGCAGAATTGTCCGATACTTGTGGCATTTCACTCACTGATTTTGTCTGAGAGATAACACTCTAGAGCTATTCTGTTTATTTTTTCGGTATAAAAATATCTGAAGGTGTTAAGAGAAAACTGGACAATCAGTCAATTGAGACAAAGTACGAAATCATACTGCAGCTTCTATTTTAATAAGGAACAAAAACTAAAGATATTTGTCGTCAGCATGGCATTCCAGCAAACACCATTTCAAAATGGAAAAGAAGGCCTACGTGATAAAGCAATGTACGAGAAGTATGTCCAACAAGAAAAAAACGAAGAATGGCTGAGCACCAAACATTCCTATAAATGGGGATTTTGTGAGCGATCTTTATGTTTGCAATGTAGGAAAAATAATTATAACGTTTTTTTTTATCGAGAATCGGCGGTGGCTCTTACAGAATATTGGTAAATATTATTGTATTGCTATCAATATCAAATATCAATTGCTGTTGTGTAAAAACACCAAAAACATGTGCATGCGCATTCTCATTTATTAACGCACATTATATATACAAAGAAATGTCAAGCATATGTTAATATCCATCCGCCACTTTATTTTTAGTTATCTCGACACTTTTTGGCAAACCCCAGCCGGGTTGGACTGTATCGCCCGACCAATAACCGTATCGGTACCGTTATTCGCAGTATCGGTAAATATCGGTATCGACGATGTTTTGTGCGCCGATACCGATATTTAGGGTTAGGTTTGATAAAAATAAATTACCGTTAAAAAAGCCATGACTTTAGAAACATGTTACAAATTACTTGCGTTCCTCTTCTGCGTCTTCCTATGTTTGATTGGTTTTGGTGTATTTAAGTTATAATTACAGCGAACTTAAGAAACACACTGTGTTAACAATCAATCACGTCGGTCGTTAGCTAAGTCCATTGAGAGAATATTTCACAATATTTGCTACTGACCATTCAAAACTGAGATGTAACGAGTGTGGGAAGATTCAACTTACAATCCTTCCATCCTCGTCAATCATTTGCGTCGCCATCACCCCATATCCTTAAAGAATGTGGAGTAGACCAAAGTAGAGAAGAAAGCTGTCGGCATCACCACTGAAGTGACATAATCAGGCGCAATTTCAAAGCAGCCTACTAATGACAAAGCATTTGATAAAGCAAAATTTTTGGACATAAATGACAAAAAAATGATAACACACTGAAACACGGGCTGATTGCAGAGTTCATTGCACTTGATGACATAATGTAGAAAATGCCCAGAATGTAATTTACTGTATTGACAGTATTATGTTTTAGTTTCAGTCATAGTTTTTAAGTCTGTAGTATGATTTCATGAGTCCAGAGTTATTTGTTAACTCATGATTTTAATTTTATAAGCCATCTTATAGAGAAAATAATAATCAAATATGGGTAAAAAGCCATATTGGGCACTATATGTATAGTATGTATTATATATACATATATAAATATAAATATTATTAATTAAAAAAATTGTTATTAATAACTTCTTATTTATTATGTATTTTTAATTAAAAAATTGATTAAAAATAAATTTAAAAATCCCAATTTTTTTAATATTCACGATCTTTCGCCTTGTAGCAAGCTTTACAAGCTTAGCACCAAACAGGTAATAAGACTTAGAAAATGGCAGAGCTGCATTCAGGGAGAGATTTTACTTTACACATGGTTATGAAATTCATGATAGCCAAACGGGAAGGACATGATAATGCTAATCCCGATCTAATGAACTTCGTTTTGAATTATCTATTACCACCAATTAAAAATGAAGATGACCTCAAACTTCGAATAAGTCGACTACAAAAGTTCACGTCGCTTCTGCTCAATATTCCACTGTCAGTGGTCCGTGAAACTGGTATCATAACAGTAGGATCAGAAGGAATGGCCAATTTTGAATCGATTGTACTTTACACACTGCAAAGCATCAAGAAGCTCCTATCAGAAGGCAAATGCGAACGTAAAGTAGAGGACCTAATCAGTGAAAACATTTATTATCATGAACATTCAGGACATGAAACTTTTGAGTTAGGTTTGTTTAGTTGGCCGGCATTATTTAGGGTGATCGGCCCATCCATGGACCGGCCACTGTTGTTGTCCGACAAGCTCACCCAATCTCTACGCATGATATCAATACTCTACGAATTAAATGAGCATTGGTCGACCTTATTTTGTAACATGTCAACTCAACAGCTCATATCGAAAGATGCTTTCGAATTTATAGATTTAGAAACATGCCTGAGCGATGCGACGTCATTCTTCCAATTTAAATACCCTTTCTTGGTGAAATCGCAAGCCCGAATAGTTTTATTAAAGGATAACATCCCACGGAGTCGAGTTGACAAGAAAATGAGAAGCTTATTTACCGTAGAAAGAAAAAACGCCCTGATTGACATCACAAAAAGCCTCACTAAGTATAGCTCAGGCTTTTGGACTCCTTGGGATTTTACTTTTATAAACGAAACTGGAACAGGAGATGGGCCCACTAAAGAATTTTATACCAAAGTTTCCCTAGACTGTTCCAGATATGACTTGGATCTGTGGATAGGCGAACCGATGACGTCAAAAGATGGAAATGTTTACGTTAATTCTCCATGTGGCCTTTTCCCATCTCCGTGCACCAAACTCAACAAACGTTCACGAAAGGTCCTCTGGACCATCGGACGTTTGATGGCAAAATCGCTGTTAGAAGGAAGACTGATGGACTTGAACTTCAGTAAAGCACTATACAAATGCATGTTTGCAGAGCCGATCCATAAGCAACGTCTGAAACTGAGTGATATCAAACATGTCATGCCATCGCTTAGTAAATTCGTTGAAGGAATGGTCGATGTCATGAAAGAGGCTCACCTCATAAAAGCTGATTCGTCTTTGACGTTAGAGCAGCGATCTGAACGAATTTCTAACTTGAGGTACGATGGATGTCGTCTTGAAGATCTTTGTATCAATTTCACTGTGCCTGGATTTTCAGAAATTGAAATGATGGAAGGAGGAAGCAATATAATACTCACAGCAGAGAATGTGGACGATTATCTTTCTCTACTGGCTTGGTGGTTTTTTCACAAAGGTATTCATGAAAAGTTGGAATGTCTGCGTAAAGGATTTCAATCTGTTATAAGCACGCAGTGCTTTGGTCGGATCGAAGTGGAAGAAATCGAGCAAATATTTTGTGGTATTAAAACAGAGCCATGGATGTATGATGACCTTGAACAAAATTGCCAATTAGAAGATGGTTTGACCATGCATACTCCTGTTATTAGAAAATTGTTTCTAGTCATGACAGAATTTTCTTGTGAAGAACGAGAGCTCTTTCTCAAATTTGTCACCAGTTCCCCGAAATTACCACCCGGAGGTTTAAAAAACCTTCGTCCAAAACTAAAAATAAAAAAAATAGTAAGGGACTCAAATAATGACGCATATTTCCCATCCTCAGCGACCTGCTACAACTCCCTATTTATTCCAGATTACAGCAATCTGGATATTTTAAAGGAAAGACTCTCGATGGCGATAAGATATGGAGCCGAATCATTCGATTTTATCTGATTAAGAAATCGTTTTCAAGACTTCTTTGGATAAATGAGAAGTCAAACAACAAAACTTCATCATGCTTAAGTTATAATTTATAAATTAATATTCAATGAAAAGCAATGTTAATAAAAATTTAGATATTTTAATAATTTGAGTGTTACTTTATTATGACTAATAAATTCTTGTTACAAAACATTTAAAGATTGAAATGAAAGCATACGTAGGGGAAGACAGGGCAAAATGAGAACTTTAGAAATACTATTCAGAGCTTAAAATCAAAGTAGTGAATGGATTTCTTGGTTCCCTGCCATTTTCTCAAATGACGCTTGCTCACATAGACTATTGCGCAAATGATATTTGCATATAATCAAATTTTTTAAATATCACTTCCTAGGTTTACGGGTTCAAATCTCCCTTGAAATAATTAGAAATGAAAAAATTAAATTTAAATCCTCAAACAAATTAACAATTTAAAAATAAAATTGACGTGGGACAAATAAATAATTAAATAAAAGTAATTAATTAGGCCTTCTATTAAATATTGTTTTTTTTTGTAAAGTAACAAATAACGTGAACAAATAATTTATTTGAACCAGGCCCACGAAAAGGGGTGCAACCAATGCGCCGCACCGGGGCCTATAAAAATTTAGGGGACCTATGAACATTAGAGCTCAAAATTGAAATGGGCAATTATGCATGCAATTTTAATTGTTACTTTGATGCTGAAAGAGATGAAAGGAAAATTCCTCCACAAACTCTTCCAGGGAGACCCACATTTTATTAAGTTTAAGCAATTTCATATCATTCTATTATTTTATGCCTTTAACTTTCCAAATGAATCTAGATATGACTAGTGATGGAAAAGGGGCCCAGAAAGTCTCCAGCATACACTAGTTTTTTCTCTCGTCGGCCCTGATTTGAATCCACCCGAAATCAATTTCTAAATATTCACCAAAAAAACCATATTTTGAACGAATTCAAGAACATTTCAATTGAACTTGTCAAACATTTTAGTGTGAGCAAATGTCGTTTGCGCAGTGGTCTATGTGCGCAAGAGTGTATGTATGGCATTAAATTATTAATAAGCTAACTTCACTCGAAATTTTAACAACTCACGTTTTATGCACGAGGGTTTCTCTCATCCTCCGTAACAGTCAATTACTGCCTTCTGTATCAATCTGTAATATTGTAGGCAACTGTCAGTGTGTGCAATAATCTACGTGAGCAACCGTCGTGTGAGCTATCGCCATTTAAGCAACAGTCTGGTTAACTCTGCGACTATGTCAAACTCCTGCTTCAAAAATTTCTAAACATTCGTTTCACTTGAGTTAAACTGACGCCTCTCAAAGAAGTAACGAAAAATGACCTCAGGATAGAGCTTTTTTGAAATTAGCAATAACCTGCTGGCCCGTTGGCTGGCGGATGGAAGTTTGGTTGGGGTCATGAATGCTATCTTCAGCCAATGAAACTCCTCTGCCAACTCATCATCCATATCTTTTAGGTGGCCCGAAACATTATCCAATAGTAAAATATCCGAGAGGTATGTTGTTGTGACGTCATCTTGGGTAGACCCCCTAGCCAAATTTATTTTAAACTATGGCTGGCTGAGCAAAAAAATCTGGCTGATATCCGGCTTAACCGAATTCACGTGATTATTAAAAATTCCGGCTGAAAATAGGAATAATTCGGCTAAAATGTGGCTGAGTTTTAAAAAATGAACGAAACAAGTTTATCAACTAAGGGTTTTTTCAGTAACATTAATAATAAAAAATTATTGCACTATAATGTCAAAATTGTCATGAATAAATAAAAAGAATTTAAATCCCTTGGTGAGTACTTTGTGACATCTCTGAACAAAATTCGTTTAATAGCTCCAATCTTAGTCGTCTCTTCTTTTCTTCAGGCCCCTCATTCTCGCTGTTATGTGTATTTGCTTCTCTTGTTTGTCTCATTGTTTCAGGAACAGTAATAAAATTTCTCTCAACTGCATCTTTAATGGCATTTTCAAGTATAATAGTTGCATCTGTTCTGGGTATGAGAGTCTTAGTTTGAGGGTCTAGTAATTGATGAAGCTTGATTTGTTCCGATTCGGGAAATCTATGGTCTACCTTTGCCAAAACTGCTGATTTAATTGCTTTAATCTTGGAATCATCTGTTGGTGAGGCAATACATAGCTTTTTTATTTCCATTTTCATCATTGGAATTACAGACAATGTAGGCTGCGAAGAACCAAACAGGTCCATAAACCTCTTGAAGTGTGTCAGGAAGCCAACAAGTTCTCGCAGGAAGTCAAGTTCATCAGCATGCAAACACAATTCTCTATGACCATCACGTTTTAAAGCATTATCTACCTCTCTTTGTAAATCAATTATTGATTCGATCCTCAGACCCGCGTGCACTGTAGTGTACATAACAAATAATTGATAAACTTTTTAGTTACTTTAATTGACTCTTAAATGTTATAAAATTGAAAAAAAAGTTCCAAAATTTTTGCGTCTTGTATTGGTGGGTCTGAGGAGGATATAAAGCGTAGAGTTCCAGCGTGTTGGACATGATGCCTTAACTGTTTGATGATGATGAGAACTTTTGGTAATAATCATCCTTCTTTTCTTCTGTAACCTCTGGTATAATAGTGTCGATAAACTGATCATCCAAATCCAACAAGTTGCTTACTTGTGCCACATTATTTATTAATTTACTAACTAACTCTTTGTCTTTGGTGGAAGACAATTCATCATCAACAAGCGAGGTTTTAAAATGAAGAGCAGTCACAATATTGCGACATTTCATAAGAATGGTTGTTACATTTCCTAGTTTATTGATGCTGTCTACTGACAAGAGAAGGTGAAGACAATGTGATATGCAGTGCTGCACAGTGTCGACCTTTAATAGTTGTGATGTCTTCATCATATTAGCTGCTCCATCGTGACAGCTGAATATCATTAGTTTCTTGAGATCAGGGAAATAGCTAGGTGAAGATTCATATTCCCTGAGGAGGTGGTTATTGCAAAACTACAAACTTGTGATAGATGATCTTGATTGCCCAAGCTTTGTTGCAATTTGAGACATAGAGAACAGTAGATTCTGTTTTCTTCAATCAAATTGCCTTCAGAATAAAGCTGGCCAAAATAATTCCAACGAGTAGCCTTTGCATTACCATGCTGACCTATTTTAGAGCTGACACAATTATAGCGATCCCTTATAATTAGGTTTTATAGGTAAATATTGGTAAATATCAGAAAATATTTAGAATAGTTAATTAAATATTTTATATTTAAAACATTTATTTGTCTATGAACAAATTTGTAAATTAAATTTGAATTTATTTGGAGCTGTGAAATAATTCGGCGGCTGGATCGAATCGCACTTTATGGCGGCGATTTAGGCTAGCCGAAAAAGTTTCGGCGGATTTTTGGCGTAATTGAAATGTTCGGCGGATTTGGCTAAATGGCGGCGGCTAGGAGGTCTAATCTTGGGTATAAAAGGAACTGGCCTCGGGAGCGAGGGAGTTTGGTTCGAGTTCTACGAGTTTTACGGAGTTGATACGGTTGTTGTACGATAGGGATTGCGAGTTGGTGAGATTACGTACTTGGTAGCCATTAGCGATATTTCGGTTCTAGTTTCTGTTCCTGAATATTTGACCGCCAATAAAGTTTTCTGTTCGACTTGTTATTGTTTCAAAGACCCAACAACTGGCGCAGTCGACGAAAGAAAAGTTTCAAAGTCTGAAAAGTGATATTTTTCAAGGAAACCAACAGAAAAGGTTTGTCAGAATTTGTTCAGAAACAGTGCATTTGAATTTCAAAGCGGGTGAAAATGGCGGATATCGCTAAATTTCTGGAACTATTTGCGAAACAAATGAAAACCCGGGTTCGTTCAATTGCTGAGAATTCTACGACCATCCCTAATTTCATGCCTTTCGAACCGAACAAAGAGTTGTGGTGTGACTACATGAGTCGGTTTCAAACATTTACAAAAGCAAACTCTATTCCGACCTAAAAAATTACTCAAGTTTTTCTCACAAACAAGTCAACTTCAATTTACAAACTCTTGCAAACTGCGGCTTCACAAAAGACAATTCCATGTGAAGTCAATAAGTTAGAATTTTCGGAAATTCAAGCAGTAATGATGGAAAATTTCAACCCCAAAAGATTCATTGTGAAAGAAAGGTTTAGATTTTGGACCGAGATAAAAAGGCAACCTGGCGAGACCATTCAAGAACTCGCGGCGAAAATTCGAACAGCAGCTTCTACGTGCGACTTTCCTAGTATTGAGGACACACTCGACGAAGCCTTGAGAACAAGATTTATGTGTTCTGTTGACAACGAGGCGGTTCTCAAGTCGCTTTTCAAAATTCCAGAAGATGAATTAACTTTCAATCGGGCAGTTGAAATCGCTACGGAAGTGGAAGAATCTTCTAAGGTCGCCAAAGCCACAGTACACAGCACACCGGACGAACCTGTAATGAAAGTGTTCAAATCTGCCGGCAACAAACAAGAAAAAGTAAATTTCAAACCAAGACGCAAGGTACAACAGCTCTCTAAATTTCCATTCCCGAAAGGGACGTGTCCAAGATGTGGAACAAAAGGACACCACGCCAATGATTGCAGGCATGTCAAAACTGAATGCAACTTTTGTGGAATCATAGGACATTTAGAAAAAGCTTGTTTAAAGAAAAAGTTCAAAAGAGAGAGAAAAGTGAATTCAATCCATACAATTCCGAGCCACTCTCCTCTCATACAGAGTATACAAATTGCAAATTCAGAATTTGTTTTCGAGTTGGACAGCGGAGCCAGGGATAACTTTTGCTCAATGGAAGTGTGGACCAAGTGGGGAAAACCCAAGCTAACACCTTCCAGTACGAAATATATTTCCGCAACAGGGGACTCCATTCCGAACTTAGGAGTCTGCGAAATGATGGTTTCGACATCAGACCTTCAAGAAGTACCTCTAGAATTCAATGTAACCAAGTTGCCAAAACTCAACATTCTTGGAAGGAAAGCCATAGTTGAATTGCAAATCGATATGTCAAACTTGCTACGCAATCATGTTTTCAAGGTTGATGAAGAAACGGATTCAAAAACCGTCGAAAAAGCATGTCTCAAAATTTGCCACGATTTCAAAGAATGTTTCGAGCAAGATCTTGGTTGTTTGAAAGATTTCGAACTAGAGGTAAAATTCAAACAGGAAGCAACGCCAATTTTTGTCAAAGCAAGAACAGTTCTATTTGCAATTAAGGAAGATCTGAATCAGGCTCTTGATGCAGGAATAAAGAAAGGGATTTGGATCCCAACACACTTCAATGATTACGGAACTCCGATAGTTCCGATTCGAAAGAGTCTGAGACCAGGCGAAAAGAAAGCTAAGTTTCGAATCTGCGGAGATTATTCGGTGACCGTAAATTCCCAGTTGGAACCTCATCGATACCCAATGCCACTGCCGGAGAATCTTATGAGAAAACTTGGAGGAAGTCGTTACTTCAGCAAGATTGATTTAGCAGATGCATTCAATCAAATCAAACTCGCTCCTATGAGTCAACAAAAACTAGCGTTGACCACAAATAGAGGAGTTTTACTTCAAACGAGACTACCTTTTGGAATAATTTCAGCTCCAGGTTACTTTCAAGAAATAATGGACAGATTGACGTGTGATCTACAAGGAGTCGCAGTCTATCTAGACGACATTCTTGTCGGTGGTTCCAACTCCAAAGAACATCTTCAAAACCTGAAAGCTTTACTACATAGGTTACGAGACAAAGGATTGAGATGCAATAAAAACAAGTGCATTTTTGCAAAAGATTCTGGGACTCGTTATTTAAAAAAGCGGGATTGAAAGGGGGAGACGTGCGGATGCTTTGGCGAACATGCCAAGGCCAACAAATATATCAACATTACGTTCATTTTTGGGATCAGTGCAGTTCTACCACAAATTCATCCCAAACCTTTCGACCATTGCAGAGCCGTTGACGAGTCTAACCAGAAAAGAAACACCCTGGATTTGGAGTTCGAAAGCAGAGAGGTCGTTTCAAAAGTTGAAGGATATCTTGGCGAAGGAGGTGCAGCTTGCGCATTTTGATAAAACTCTTCCTTTGGGAATTGCGTGTGATGCATCAGATGTGGGCATCGGTGCAGTTTTGTTCCACCGATATCCGGATAGAAGTGAACGACCAATTTTACATGTTTCAAAGACACTTTCAAATGCACAAAACAGACGGAACGATCTTACGTCCAACAAGAGAACGAACAACACCAAATTCGATGTCGGGAAACCCTGTTACGTACAACGCATCGGTCCGGGTAAGGATCCCGGCAATTGTAGTTCAAGTCTTGGGACCTCGCCATGCTTTGATACGGGCCGTGCCAAAAGGACCTACTTGGAAGAGGCACGTTGAGCAGTTGAGGCCCAGACACGTGGTAGAGGAAGACGATGACCCAGGCATGGTGCCGGGTCCCACAACTTCAAGAAATGTTCCACTTACAACAACCATACGAACAACTGTGCAACCGCCGAGAAGACCCAGAGGTCGACCAAGAGGACGAAGAAACTTCCAGCGACCAAACCTACCGGATCAAGGAATTACCCTGCCTAGACGGTCAGAAAGATTACGCCTCAAAGCTCTGGGATACTCTTCGGCTGGCGCGGAGGTGTTGTGACGTCATCTTGGGTATAAAAGGAACTGGCCTCGGGAGCGAGGGAGTTTGGTTCGAGTTCTACGAGTTTTACGGAGTTGATATGGTTGTTGTACGATAGGGATTGCGAGTTGGTGAGATTACGTACTTGGTAGCCATTAGCAATATTTCGGTTCTAGTTTCTGTTCCTGAATATTTGACCGCCAATAAAGTTTTCTGTTCGACTTGTTATTGTTTCAAAGACCCAACATATGTTTTGTCTTCCAGGTACGTTTTCAGATTAGATGCAAAAACTTCCAAAATCCACTCCTTAAAAACTGGTCTTGTCACCCAGTCCTTTTGGTTTGACTTCCAAAATACAGGTAACTCGGATTTCACAACAGCTTTCTTCTTGAAAGCCCTGGGGCCCTCTCTATTGTAAACCAGCGGGGGTTTCACCTTGAAAAAGGAGTATCTGCAATTTATTGGCTTGTGCCCTGGAAGTCTCTGAACCTCCCTGGTGATATAACTCCTGTTGGACATTCTCATCCAGAAGAGGTCAGTTTCAATGCTATTGCACCAATGATCAGGACTGTAGCTTTCTTCCTGAATGAGCCCCTGGAACCCCTCAGATAACCTTTTGCCAGCAATGGCTGTTTCACCATGCATGACCACACAGTGGATCCCACCTCTTTACTGGAAACAATGAAACCACCCCCAAAAATAAGCCCTAGCGCCTTTCTCGGGGCAAAAATTATTATAAGACACTGTTATTTCCAGGAAACCCCGGCATTTAACACTAGAGAGCAGGGGAGGTGTCCATTGTGTGATCAACAGTCTTTCGTCAGGGCACTCTTTATTGTGAAACATTTTTGAAAAATTAAAGAAATTCAGGTGACAGTCATATCTCTATTAGTATAACAACAATTTAAATGTGACACGTAATGCTTAGCTTCACAAAGCGGGAGGAGCCATGTGTTTTGGTATTAGCCCCTTATGGTTCACACTAACCTTACGTCAGCTCGCCCCACTAAATATCCAGTTACTCGGCATCTACCGTCAGGGAGCATTGACTCATCGGTTTCCCCAGGGCGTCAAACCCCTCCTTGACACCGAATAGCTCAAACTCCCATCACTTCTAGACTCTTAAATTAAGTCTTGCCGAAGTTCCACTAATTTAACCATTCACTCAAAATCAGAACTCAAAAAGAAACCAAACAACGATCCATTTTACAATTTTTCAACACGACGTATTGATTTCATGAATAGTAAAGATGTATGGGATTGTATTGTCTTTGAAACTCGAGTTACAATACACAGAAATTGTCAGATATATTCATCACTCCTTCCCTCAGCCAAATTGCCAGAAAGGAAACATTAAGATCAAGCACACGTACAGGGAAATCATGAGTAAGAATAAAGTTTAAGGCCCTTAATGAAAATGAATGAAAATAAATGATGGGAATGAATGCAACTTTAACTTAAGCAGACCACAAATTAAACCAAAAATCATAGATGAAGTCAAATAACAAACACAATGGCAATCAAAATGGCACATCTGGACAGCTAACATCCAAAGATTCCAATGACCACAATCCCACACAATTGTTGGTTGGGACTCAAACCAGACTGGATTAATTGGCAGGACAGTAATACTAACTGGTGTTTAATACTAGGCTTTAAATGAAGCCAAGGTGAGATAAAAGCTGAGAACACAAGATTCAGGTCATCCACAACCCATTTCAGGTTGCAGTGACAAATCACATGGTCAGCAGTGACCTAATTATGAAGACTGGCAGAGTAATTGACTGAACAGTATCACTCGACTTACAAAAGCTAATTAGCTACATCTGAAGATAAACTTCAAAAAAGAAAGAACAGGTTAGAGTTTAGACAATCGTTAATGGAAGTCGAGTTAACCTGATGATTCGAATTGGCGGTTCGACGTCCAAAGTCGGAAGAGATTTTGGCTGGATGTATTGGGGACGAGATGTGAAGAAGATATCGATCA
Source organism: Whitmania pigra (assembly GCA_021613335.1). Classification (NCBI taxonomy): domain Eukaryota; kingdom Metazoa; phylum Annelida; class Clitellata; order Hirudinida; family Haemopidae; genus Whitmania; species Whitmania pigra. The sequence goes on from JAJTWR010000021.1 coordinate 990,285, forward strand.
GATCACAGATATTAGCATAAGGAAACTGCACGTCAACATCCATATATATTGAGCAACTTCAGAGCGTGACCAACATCATGCATATGAGGTGAATGTATTAATTAAAAGCTGTCAAAAATACCAGCAAGAGATGATACTATCTTCAAATTGTTCATTACTATCTTCACTCATCTAAGGCTGGTGACAGGAACTCAAAACTACCAAAGACTTTGAAATAGCGACCTAACTTAAGAGGGCAGCCAAATCGGGAATGACAAATGCAACGATCTCGAGAGGTGAAAGACGATCCACATGGTAAACCAAGATAAAAAAAGTTTCTTAAAAACCTTTCCAGAAACAGAAAGGAATACCTCCTACAAAGCAGAATATAATAAGAGGTGAAGTTAATTTTAATCCTGCCCTTTCCGAACAATAACGAAAGCATGCTAAAAGACATCAACGAGTTTCAAATATTCATGAGACTATTGATTTCCTTTAAAAATCTAATAAAACATCATTGCACAGCATCATTACCTGCAACCATTTGACTATTCATTCAGCTATTCATCGAGCACAAATGGGGCAGAGCAAAATTAATGAAACAGCTCAAAGAAGAACTAGAGCCCTCTCTGGCAGTTTTCGAGTCATATCTTTACACTTAGGGGTATTTACAGACATATACGAACAGTGGTGAATGAAAATGCTTCCATCCATGCAGGCAGTCTAAGCAACGAAGCAGACGACAAATTACTACAAATGGCTAACAAAAACAGATGAATCAATCCTCCGCTTCGTACGGACCCCGAGCAGACCGTAACAATCAAACCACAAAAAATCCCCATAACTTGCTAGGATCACGTCGTCATTTGTTTTTCATTAAATTGCAATTCACTGGAAGTGACAAATAACAGAATTATTCATCTTTTTCAATATAAATTCTTTTTGTACTTTGACAATTAAAAATTCAAGGTGTTGTAAACACCATTAAAGCAGTCATCCTCATAAGAAAAAGCATGAAGATGACCAATATTATCATTATTTTGAGAGATGGTGCCAAAGGTAGCTTGCAATGGTATCAAAATTACAGGATAATAGAAATTTAAAATTGCTATTATGGATGATGATTATTATTATTATACGAGGAGCTTAACAAGCAGCAAAACATCAGGCTGGCGAAACTGCCACTGCCTTCACAGGCGATGCTTGTTGGAGTCCATTCTGTTGTTGTTGCTGCGGAGGCTGTGTCTCAATCCTCTGCTTCAACAACACATCCAGGTAAATGCCCTGTTCGGGCCTGTGCAGACCCAAATGTTGGCGGGCCTCTATTGTGGAAAACCATTTGCGCTTACGACCTGCAGATCGTTTTAAGTATTAATGTTGTAATAAATTAATACCGTAACACGTAAATATGCATACATCCCTAGAAAAACCTCTTATGCCAAAGTTAGAACCATTAATCAATTGATTTGATTATTAAAGCAACTTAAACTTTAATAACAACAATTTAATTCCGATAATAATTAACCCAAATAATACTATTAAGAACATAACAATAACAATGAGGAACCTAAAGCAAGCACATTGAAATACAACTCACCAAGACTCTTTTCTTCCCACTCGTCACATATGTGCTCCACTATGAGGAGGAACACTGAGGTCTTTGTCTTGCAATTGGGATTCTATATAAAAAAAAAACATAACTAACAACTGGAGTCATACTTCATCCAATCATCAGCTGTTGTAGCAAAAATAGTATGTGAAAAATGAGATCACAAAAATCTCCATGACTTCGACAATCACAAGATTTCAGTTTTCCAAACATGGCAATGCAACATTTCTTATAATTTGATAAACATTTTACATGAAGACATCAGTTCTTACAAAAAGTAAGAAGTGTGCAGCTAAATATAATTACAAGAATTTTCTAAATCAATTAAATTATATCAATTAGCTAATTATAGGAAACTGAAAACTTTGGACTGTTGTCTCGGGGCCTTGATAACATCATGTTATTCAATAATTTATTTACATAAAAAAATATTGCAATAAATATGTATTACCTAGAATAATGCAATAAAGTATTTAATAATTACTTGTTGCAATCTTTAAAATATCCCAACTCAAAGGAATTGCTGCATAAATGAAAACATTACATCATTACATCACGCTACCCGTCAAATTCAAGTGGACCATTAGAATTGTCATATTCCAAAAGGTAATGAAATAAAAATGAGAAATTTTAAATAAATGCTTGTTCTAAAGGAATATAAAAAAAAAAACAAGTTCTTAAATGGGACTTCAATTCCATCTAAAAAATCACTCATGCAGCCCTTGTCCTTAATTCTTACACTCCACAAAATGGACTCAAGTTCAAATGGAGCTAACTTTCTGGCTGTCTCTGGTGAACCACTTTAAACCTGCCTCAACCACTTTATTGATACCCAACAATGTTACTTTAGGCTCTATATCCAAGCACCATTATTTTGCAACTTTTTAAAATTCAAATAAAGTCTAAAATGTTTATGGACAATTGAAACATTCAGCATTCTGCTTAAAAGCCATTCTTTTGCCTTTATTGTTTACAGAGGCAAACGAACACACTCATTCATGTAATTGTTCATTTGCACGTGCTTTGATGTACAACTCCATACAAGTAACACACAACCCGTCCTTCTCAGAATGTTTCAATGTGCCCTTGAGTCATTTACTCAAGTACTTTGTTATCTTCAAACACAAACATCATAAATTATATAATCTTGATCATCATCATTGTGATTAACATAAATTTCATGCTCAGATTCATACGGAGAGAATATCTTCGCATAATTTTCAGCCAAAAAACTCAAAGAATTCTCCCATAAATGACCCTCTTCATCAGGAATTCAAAATGACCTCAAAAAAGATTCTCAAGCAAATCCTCTAAAAACACTGCCAACTAGCAAAACTAATGTCACAGCAAATTGAAGTTACAAAGACTCATGTAAAGTTGGTAAAGTCAATAGGCCAAGTAAAGATGAACTTAATGTTGCTGCGAGGCAAGTTACAGATCAATTAACAATTAATTAATAAATGCAAATCCATCAAGCTGATTAAAGTGGCCACAGTATGATTACCCATGCAGAAGGTTATCACAGAATTAATAATGAATGAATATTTAATCGAGACAAGCCATAACATTGGCAATAAATAAAATGCAACCTAATTAGCAAGATATTTGTGATATCAGCTCATTAACTCATATTTCACGGTAATATAACCTTCATGCTGACTCAACATATCTGAGCAGCTGTATAATGTTATATTCAAGGGGAAAGTTGATGATAATGATGCCAATGATAACAACAGCAATTACCATGACAACCACAAAGATGTCCACAAATATGTTTGCCAATATATGATGGCAATTTATAAATAAACATATTATAATAAAAAATTATAATAAAACAAATTATTATTAAATATTTGCAAACCACTGACATGCTTCATTATGAACTGAAACAAAATCATTTAGAAACATTTCTTCTATTTGTGAGTTAATAATTCAACTAATTCAAATTGAATTGTGGATTCAATGGAATCGTATTTCTTGACATTATATTAAAGATATTTTAAAAGTTCTTGAGCAGAGAATAAACAAATGTACAAATGTACACATGTACAAATCATAGCACAATTGCAAAGATACTTAATGTGCTCAAAGCAAGAGCAACTCAGCATTTTAAGACTTGTTCGAAAACAATTCAAGTCAAACATCCGCTGACAGTATGATGTGCAAAACAAACAGCAATGGAAACTTTCCATCTTTAAGCAAAAATTACAAAATGTTGCCTCATTTAAAAGACTTAAGAGAACATAAAAACAAAACATAAATCACATGCTTGTGAGAAACATCAAAAATGTAAATAAATAAAATGTTACCCTCAAGAATTGAAGGATAAACATTGATTCAACATGAGAAGTCAACTTAAAAAAGAATTTGAAAAAAGTGTTAAACAAAGAAGTTCTTTTTAGTTATTAGAGTGGCTAAGTACCTTAACAGCAATATTATGTAGTAATAAAGTCATTCCTTTATAGTTAAAGTATTAGGATCACATAGGGTGACCGAGCTGAGACATGTGATGTCAAAACTAGCTCTGTTCAAACAACATGGGACAGCATTTAAAACAACATTAGTAAATTTCCCTTTGCAAAAATATCATAGAAAACATCAATATAATAAGTAATAAAATTAGTCTAAGAGTCAGAAATATGAGAGGAAAAACACTTCTCATAATGAAAAGCAACAAGTACCGAGGTATCTCTAGGTCAGTTTACATGTCAAGATCTATTGAAATCAAAGCTTCAGGTTCCAGATGAAACACTTTACACAAATAATTGTTACACATTTAGATAATCTTGATAAAAATTTTTGAATTCATTGCTCTATTCACAGCATATTCAACACCATCATCATTATCAGTACTTTTCAATAACCTACTGTCACAAATGTGTCTCCATGACAAGCTCTGCAATTAAAAGTCACAACATGCCTCATGATCAATCACCTAACTCACCTTAAAGACACCCAAGCACCTTCCCACAAGACCTCGAACACCAGCCTCCTCATAAACCTCTCTCACAGCTGCTCCACATGCATCCTCCTTGGGTTCGATACCTCCCCCGGGCACGATCCAATGACCTTTGTTGCGACCGGCCGAAATCAACAATATCTATTGACAGTTGTTAGATCGGAAAAAAACATTTGAATTAATGTTAAGAAATGAAAATCCGTTGTTCATATTAGCTATATTGATGGCTATATGGCTGATGGCTTTAAAATGAAAGCAGTTAGATTTCCTGATAAGATATGGATTCTCCACTTATCTCAGCTACAATAATTTTTGATACTAATGATAGCATATCCATTCTAACTGATGACAAAATAAAGAGCTACGATTGGATCTACAGCCTTGGGTAACACGCAATCACTTGCCTATTTCGATCGCAGCCATGATCAAACAACGAGGAATGAAACCAACGACAAAACACCATATAAACATTCATCTAATTAGGATTAATTCAACAAACCTCTTGTTCAGTTTCGTCACGAACACACACGCAAGCAGCTCTCAGCCTGTATCCGTCTTCATCGTAAATGCGAATTGAGTTAATTTTTTCTTTGACCATGGTTGGGAACAGTGGAGGTAGACAAACTACCGAAGACACAAAGGCTACCTATCGGCAAATAAATAGGAAAAACTCGTTAAACTTAACATGCTTCTAGAAATATTTCGTCTGCGCTCCGGCATCTGTGCATTATTGTTCACAAGATGGACGAGAACAGGAAAGCAAACGTAACCAAAGAAGACCTAACTTCTAAAAGAAATAATTCAGCTTTTCTAACTTATTACCATTTATTATCAGTAAATTATATAAATAACTTAAAACATAAAACAAACCTATTTCATGAGAATTGACTATGGTTAAAGCTCAAGAACCAATAGTGTAACGGCGACCTCACTCATAACATCAATTAAATTTTCGCTACACATTAAAACTTATTTATATTTTAAAGTGATTGTTTGCATTGATTAAAGAAACTTCTAAAAATGTATTCTAACCATTTTTAACATCTGACCTATAAAAAAGTCTCTAGGTCTTGATGCTTCAATAACTAATAGTAAATCTTTAAAATACCTTTTTAATTACATGTATCTTTTATCAATTCTTGGAATATTGTAGCTTCAAAGTAGACCCTACTAAAAATAAATAAAAATAACCAAAATGCATGAAGTAGTTTAAAACACTATTACGAAGTTTGCTCTTGAAATATTGCGTTAAATTTATAATAACCAATAAATACTTGAGCGCAACTGTGGAATTTGATGCGTTAAGATTAAAAAAGTAATATTCTAAATTAATGTGTCCATTAAATGGTGCCACCTCTTCGTATTTATTTTAGACTTCATTTAGTCTTTAAAATCGGTAATTGGACAATAAATAACTTTCGTCAATGCTCAAAAGATCAAAGAAATGTGTAGGAATTATTGTAATTTTCGTATTTAATTTATCTCAATGATCGATTTTTTTTATACGTTTTCATAATTTCGTTATTTTTCGCACTCAAAAGAGAAAAATGTTTCAGATATCTCGGATTTTACCATTAAAATATTTTCAACGTTCACTGCAAACTTTTTTCAGACCGTATTTGGTCTCCCAAAGCTTTAAAGCGATATTAAACGTAGTTTCAATTTTAATCATATTCTTCACTTCATAATAACCAATCATACGTGTCATTCAAATCAGAAATACAAATAACACAAAAATATTCATAAATAAAAATATTTAACAGAATTATGGATCTTATGGAATAAATACCCGTCCATCTGAGTAATCGAGATAAAATCTTTGAATAGTCTTAGATAAAGATATTAAAAATAAAATAGGGCTAAAAACTTTCGAGTAGTAGGCACATTGTAACTTGAGCCACAAAATAAAAATAAATGATCAAATATAGTTTATAATATTCATTATCAAAATATGTTTTCCTTGCTTAATAAGTTTGCAGCAGTACTATGGTTCGAGAAAATGTCCAGCATTTGTTTCAAACTCTTATTTTTTCCTTTATTTAAATATATTCTGAAAGTAAAAATATGTGAAATAATATCCAGTTATAATGAGCAATATTTCAATCAATAAAACTATCAGCTGAACTTTGCAATTTGATTTTAATAACTTTATCGATCTACTTGATGTGTTAGATACGTGTCAGTATCGATCGGAACAACTATTAAAAAAAGTGAATTCACTGCCTGCAGACATTTTCAAAATCGCCACGAGTGATTTTGTTGGCTTGTTCAAAGGTGAGTCATGGTTACGATGCTTCATAATTCAATTGATATTAACTACATTGAGCTACATCTTATTATATTTAGTCAAACATGAATAATTATTATGAGAGAAATGCATCTTATTGAGAAAGTTTGACAGAGAAAGAAGGAATCAGACCTTATAAGAAATTTTTCTTTACAAAAGGCGGGCTAGGGTTAAGATAGGTTATCAGTTTATAGCGGAGCTGTCAAGGTTCTAAATGCTCAAAGTGCTAATACCTGCAATAACAGTAAATTTATAATAATAATAATAATAATAATAATAATAATTTAAAAAATACGACGTCATTATAGTAATGCCAAATTTAAAAAATAACACGTAATTATATAAATAATGTCGACATTCCAGATGTTGAGAATCGGAGATCCGATGTTCCTGGCAATTTTTTTGTCCACATTCGTTGCCTCCTCTTTTGCTATAGAAGGCAAACCGACTGCGAATGTGTGGGTGTTTTGCAATTTCTTTTTCATTGTTTTTTAAATTTAAAAATAAGAAGCATTTTGGTAATTTGCATTTGATAATTTTTATTTTACTTTCAAACAGGTCGTATGCCATCGTGACAAGCGATGTTCTCGTACCTGGCTCTGAACTTCTGATTGACTTACACCTACTGGACCTGATTAAATCTGATTCTAAGAAAGGAAACAATGAACCTAATGAATGCGTCCTCGATCTCAGCGTCTCATCCGACGATCATCTGTGGCATCGTTCTGCTTGGAAAATTGAGCTGGAAGAACATCCGAAGAGTAGATTTATTTAATTGTGTTTAATACTTCTAATCGAAACTGTTTCAATTTATTTCTTTCAAAATTTATTTTCAGGCTTTTCCAAAACGCTGAGAATACTGCTGTCTAATGAAAGGTCATTAGGAGACAAATCAGTCCTGAAGGTGGAGTCAACTTCCTGCTTCAAGTTTTCTCGTTCAGTCGATGTTCCAACTGAAAGAAGGGAGTTGATGGTTTCCATCCGCACTGACAAGTTGAATTACCACCCTGGAGACATTGGTTCGTGACTTTAAAAAATAAAATTGGTTTTTATTGTTTGTAAATAAATTATTAATTAAAATTATTTTAGTTTGGATTGAAGCTTTTGTCTTCACTGCGGACCACAGGCCCTACTGGAAACCTCTCAATTTATCCATTTATGTAAGTTCAATGTGCTATTATAGATCTTTGATCGATGATTTAAAAAAAAATTTAAAACTGAAATTTAATTGATTTTGTGAAGGACTCAAAAGATGTTCTGACTGTAAGATGGTTTGATGTTCTTCCTTTTACAGGTATACTATTACCATAATTTCATACTTGTAACATTATGATCTGGGTTTTTATTATCAATTTTACTTTTAAATCAAGGACTGATTAAAGAAAGTTATTTGATTCCAAAACTTACCAACACAAGAAATCTCGTCATTATTGCTGAAATCGAAGTGCGTTTCGTAGCAACCAAATAATTTATTTGTTAACACTTAACCAGACATTGAATTTTATTAGAAACAACAAGTTAATTATACAGTGAATGTTGAACATCTTTACGGAGCCTACGGTAAGCCAGGATTGTCTGGCCATGGTTGTCAAAATAAGAAACACATTTAAATTTCATGCATAACTTTATTTTAGATAAAGAATTCTTCCAAATAAAGGTGATATCCCCTGAATATGTAACCGTTGGTCCAACGGACGAAGGAAGGGATGGACATTGGAACGTCTGCGTTATTGCCAAGTGATAAAATAATTTATGAAGTCAAACTGATGAATTGTTATTCAAATAACTTTGTATTTGATACATAGTGACAATTTGGGAATCCCAATTAATGGAAGAGTTGGATTGGATGTTTCACTTAAAAATGAATTCAAGTCTGTTTCATTGCCTCCACTTGAAGTGAGTTGTTTTCGAAGTTTTACATTATTTCTTGATAATGATTGCAAGACATATTCTCCATATTGTTGTTTAAATATTAAATTATTTATTCATTAAAATTATCAAGCTTCACGATGGTCACAAAGCTATTTCATTGAAACTTGATGAAATCAAAGAAATCTTGGGCATGAAAAAGGAAGAATCGTTGGTGGGACACGAGATTCAAGTTAGAGTTAAAGTTGAAGAAATACGTCCATCACGTGATGAAAAAATAATTGGGGATGAAATAAAAGATGAAAAGAAGGAAAAAGAAAGAAGTGATAAACGGGAAGTTGCTGTTTCTGTCGTAAAAGACTTTAATGTCAAGTTCGTCAATCAATCCCTTGTTCTCTTCTTTGGAGAAACATGTCCTCTGTTCTTCAGACCTGGACTTTCTTATATTGGACACGTAAGAACAATTAGAAAGTATCGTTACTTATTATAATTGAACATTTACTTAATATTTATTTCATCTTAGTTGAAATTAAAACATCAATTAAATGCTTGAATTAGATTCTCTTGAAACCGGTTGATGAATTGGCGAGCATCGGTTCGCCTGAGAAGGAGGTCACCATCATCATCAAGCATTATGTGACTCAACCTGAAAAACCTGTCGTCCAAAATATCACAAAGAAGCTTCCATTAAATTCATATGGAGAATTTTCATTTCAAACGCAGGAGGAAGATGTTAGACTCGAGATTGAGGTTCGTTTATTTGTGGTCTGATAATTTCATTGAAAATTTTGTAAATTTCGTGATATTGTAGCAATATTGTATGAGAATGTGAAATATACATAGATAATAATACATTATTAATTAATTAATTAATAATAAATAAATTAAATATAAATTATTAAATAATAATATTAATTAATAATATTAATAATTAAATTATAATATTAATTAATTATTATAGTTGGCGTCATCATCATCACCATCATAGCATTGGTTTATTGTGAATTTTAGTCGATCTATTTCAGAATTGAGTTATGCATGAATTTTATATTAAATGATTAGCAAATAAGGAGTTAAATTTAAACTGTTCATTTTCCATTTGAAGGCTTTTGTGGAAGATGAGAGCACAGATGGAATTGTGAAGGCTCATTTGGAGAACATTCGTCGTTTTTCTGCTGAGCATGAAAAGACGCACTTCATTCAAGTCAAATTTCAAGATTCAACTGTCAAAATGGTTTAATATTATTATTATCTCCTTTATAACTTTCATTTTTTTTAATTACTTCTGAAAACAATATTTAAAATGTTATTTCACTTGTATTAATTTAGATTGACCAGGAAATTAAAGCTGTTATTGAAACCACGTTTCCCTCCGCTGAAGTTGCCTATTTTCTCTTTTCCCATAAATCGTTGCTTCTCTCTGGAAGAATATCTGCTCCTTCCCCTTCGATGAAACACGAATTGTCTTTGGTTGTTCCTCAAAATGTCAGCCATTACATTTCTACTCCAGATCTACTGGTGCGCACTCTGGCTCCCAACAAGGAAATAATTTCTGATAGCATAAGATTTGTACTCCTCCAATCCCAACAATCAGAAGTACATTATTCAATTTCTATATCTTGCTAAATGAGGATAAATCATCATCACAATGTCTTTCCAGTTGCAACTGAGCGCGAGTCGTCAGATTGCAGAACCGGGAAGCGAAGTTGAAATAGTTGTGAGAGGAGAAACTCACACACATCTGCACATCATGATCGCTTCTGATCTGCTGCCGTTTGAGCCAAAAGAATTGGAACGCCAGAAGTTAATTGTGAGAAAATCAAGTTTTAATATAAAAAAAAAACTTTCAAAATAATAGCTAAAAATTATTATCGTTAAATGTTAAATGATAGAGATAAATGGATGTAAATAAAACTTACCTATTTAATTTCCAGGCATATGACAAAATGAGGAGATACCTTCACATGCTAAATTCCACTCACCTGAGACGAACCCATGCTGATTTCTGCATTGACTGTTACTCGCGTTCATCTCTGGCACCCGATTCCAGAAGAGTATTCAACGTGAGTTATTTAATGAGTCACTCATTAAAACTGATTAGTATTATTTAATCTTAATATTATTTAATAGAAATTTATAAAAGCGTTTGATTGCCTCACGATTAAAATATTATAAAGTCTCAATTCGCATTACACTCTTAGGAAACTGGTGCTTTGCTAATCACTGATGGAATTTTGTTCGAAGACCCAAGTAGGAAATTTATTTTGCATTTATGATAATATTACTTTATTCTTATGTTGTTATTATGCATAAATTAAGTTTAATAGATGTATTTTTAGATTACCATCCTTCCAATTGGCAGCCTAATGGCACACTTGACGACATTCGAACATCGACTTTAGATTACATTGGAGAACTGAATGTGATTCTTTGGAATTCCACAAGCATTGGGTAATAATTATTTTTTACTTATATTTACAGGCAGAAATATTGCTTAAAAATGTGTGTCGAATATCTAAAAAGATGCCATCCTGTTATAGTAATAATTCTATAAAAATTGCTTTAACAAAACCTATTAACTCATCAGCAAATCCGGAGAAGTCAAACTTAAACTTGATCTGCCGATGGCTGCCAAATTGTATACTGTCTCCGTGGTTGGCGTGAGACCGGGCAAAGATCTAATGGTAGTTGATAAACCAATTCAGGCAAGTTACACTTGTTTACAAATCATTTTCTTAATTGTGATTAAATTTATAAATATATAAATAAATAATGGCAGGTATTAGCTACATCAAAAGTCCTAGCTTCACTAAGACATCCTGAATCAGTTGTCAGAGGAGAGGTGATCATGCTGGAAGTTAACCTATTTAACAATCAGGATAAAGAAGCCGAGGTTTGTTGACAACTTAGTAAAATGGTAAACGCGAGGAAATATAAAATTTAAGCGGTTGATTAAATGTTCTCAAAAAGTATGGGATGCCTCTTCGTTTTTACCTTTTGTCGCACTTTTGAACTTTTCAGGTCAAAGTGACACTAAGGGCAAGACCTGGTCATCAGACATCTAACCAGGATGGAAAGAAGGGGGAAGAAAACCAATTTGAGAAAGAAGTTGTCGTGAGTTCAAGAAATATTAAGTTGTTAAGCTTCTCAATAAAGTTCAATTTAAAAATAAAATATCACTAATTTCAGTTGAAATCTAAACAATTGGAAGTGGTTCCGTTTCTCGTAAAAACATCCCCAACAGCACAAGAGCCATTTGAGTTTCAAGTCGAAGTTGTCTCCGATAAAGTTCATCACAAACTCAACTCATCTGTCGATCTTAAAGTAAACTTAATGACCTCAAATATAAATTTGTATTAATTTGATTTAATTGAATTTTTACAAATCAAATGTTAATTGCAGTACCAAGGATACGAAGTGGTGGCATCAGAAAGTTTGATACTCAACAATTTCAACGGAGATCAAGTAATCGATGTTGACGTTCCAAAGAACATCAGCAATCCCATCAAAAAGTCAGAACGAGCTCGTGTGAAGATCTACGGTTAGATGGATTGTTAAATATGCATGAATATGTTGATCATTTATTAATGTGTATAAAAACCTTAATATGCATAAATATGTTGAATACCGTAATAAATTATAAATTAAAAAAATAAAATGTAAAGGTCATCCTTTGGATCCCGCTGTTGAGCATGTTTGCAATAACTTGAAGCGACAAGACGCTCTCGAGGAAAGAACGAAAATTGGATTCATCCTCGCTGTTAACGTCCTCGAACACATCTCCAACAACTCACTTTTCGACAATTCGGTGCACATCAACCACAAGGGTGCAGAACTACCCGGCAACATGTCACTAGACGTTCCAGTGGACAAAGAGGAATGCATTCGATCCGTTAGAGACTGTAAGCTCATTTACTCCCATTATTATAAAAATAAGTTGCGTTATAGCAACACAAATTACGTGTTTCAGCTCTGCAATATCTGTTGAACAAAAGAAGAGAAGATGGATCTTATGCTTTCTACCCACAACAACACAGCTACATTTGGTAAACAATCCCATCATTTCGAGAATATTTTCGCGGAGAAAAGATGTACATTTGAATGAGGCTTTACAGGCTCACCTCATTGATGTTGGATTCGACAGTCTTGTTGAGAAACGTGGTTTTCTGGGACAAAGAAGATGTTGCAGAAACAGTGAAGTGGCTGGCCAAACAACAAAAAGAAGACGGATCTTTTGTTGAGGATAAGAATGCCATCATCCTTAGAATGGATTTGGTACATTAATTTAGCATTGAAATTTTGTTAAAATTTGATGTTTCATTTACAAATCCTTAATTTAATAAGGATGAAGAATCGCAGCATGTTCCATTAACATCACAAGTTGTTGTGTCACTTCTCGAGGCTTCCAACCAACTTCATGTAACTATTTATTAGCAATGCATTTCTAAATTATTGAATAATTTTCAATATAAATTAAAATATATTTATTAACGATTAAACAGCTTCCCGAAAAAGAAGCAAAATTAGTGGAATCAGTGACCAAGAGATCAGTGGAATACATTGAAAAAGTCATTTTGAAGGGATATCTCGATAAGGATCCTTATTCTCTCAATGTTGCTGCTTATGCTTTAGCCATTGCAAGGAGTGACACCATCTTTGATGTTTTGAGAAAAAGGGACAAATTGACGGTCTATGAAGGTACTTTAAATAAAATAATGTCATTTTGGAAATGTAGAATTTGGAAGGATAATCATTATTAAATATCTTTATTCAAAGGTGATGAAGGATATTTTATGATCGACGATAAAAATAGCATGAAAGAATCTTCAATATCTGTTGAGTCCACTTCTTATGCCATCCTGACATCTCTGGCCATGAACGACTTGAACACTGCGAACTCATTCGTCAACTTCCTTCTGAGAACAATGAGGCCCGGTGGAGTGTTTGTCTCAGCCCAGGTGACATGTTATAAAGTTTGAAGTTGATGATTTAAAATATTTACTTTATTTTTTTTTCACCTTTCAATTTTAGGATTCTCATGTCGCACTGAAGGCTCTGTCGCAATACTTCCGTCTCTACAATGTTTATCAGGGACGAGCGCAAGTCAATGTCGATGTCAACGTCATCTTGTCAAACAAGAAGAGGTTTTCATTCAAAGTCCTCAGTCCGTTCTTTGTTGGAAGCTTGTATTTTGACGTATGTGTTGATCGTTTAAGTTAAATAATTCAGTTTGATTAATTATTTATAAATTCGTTCATATTTTATAAAGCACTCCAACCTTAGTCTGAGTTCTTCTCTGAAAGTCGAATCATCAGGAGAGGGCATAGTTCTTGTGCAGGTTTGTTAATTTTTGGTTGAATTTGTATTTGTTTTAAATTATAATTTTTTTTTAAGAGTGCTTCCGAGTTCAACGAAGCAATTCCATCTTTTGGACCAACTTCAGTCGATTTGAAAGTTGAAGTGAAGCAGAAGGATTCTGAAAGTCTTGAATTGAAAGTCTGCGCTCTGTAAGCGTTTACATAAATATCTTTTCATTTTTTTATAATGCCGTCAAACGATGATATCTTGACATTTCCAATTAAATATTCTTAATCATTTTATAAAAAAGCAATTTGGGGATGGATCCTGACGTTTACCTTATTGGCGAAGTGCCTCTCTTGACTGGTTACGAACTCAACCTGGAGAAGCAAGATGGCGGATCGAACCCAAAAGTTCTAAAACAGGATGACGAAGTTTACCTTATCTTCTATGGGGTAAAGCAACATTCAGCAGAAACATGAAATTAAATTTTGTGACAATTTTTAAAATGAAAATGCATTTATTGTTTTCCAGCTGCCGTCGAAAGAAGTCTGTGCAGAGCTGGTCTTGGATAGGATTTACCGCATTGGTCATCCTGTGGCTAGATTTGTAAAATTGTACCCCATCCTGAATCCAGGTTAATTCCACAAACTTTATTTTATTTCCGTTGCAACATATAAGACATAAACAATTCAGTAACAGTTTTTTATTAATTTTGAAATATTTTGTTTTGATATCAGATCATTCCATTCGCAAGCCTTACCAAGAACCATGAATCACCGCAGAATCATCGACACTGCGATACAAACTTGTCGATTTCAAATGACAATGAATAATTTTGTTTAGTGAAGTTGGTTGTGGTTAATCAATAAAATGCATTTGGTCAGCACTTCTCCTTTGTTGATGAATTCGAATGAAACGTTGTCGTTATTCAAACTAACAGTAAAATAGAAAAAAGTCTTGAAAAGCTTTTTAAAGGTATCAAAAAATCTTCGCCTAAATCCAAAGGTTATGAGTAGACCACTTCAAACAAATAAATCAGTAAATTATCTAAAGATGGGAAAGAAAGCCTCCATTCTCTGAACATTTTTTGATTTCTTGGAGATGTAAAAAATCACAATTATGCTAAATCTAAGAAACAGGAGAGCTTCTTTCTGTTATATATATTGGCAGTGTTGTGCAGTATCGAATTACATGTAATTCGTTACTGTAATTAATTACATTTTTTGGTAATTTTTACTTGTAACAATTACAAAAAAAATTTTGTACTCTTACTTGTAACAAATTACTATTTTTGGTCATACTTTTAATTCGTTACCTTTTTGGCGCAAGACGTTACAAAGTAACATAAATAACATTTTAAATTAGTTTAATTTATTTAAAAAAAATTTAAATTTTAGATTGTTATTCTTTGGTTCGTTCGAGAACCTTCCCCTTCCCGATCATCGCTCTTTTGTTATTGTGGTTATCGCCGGTCGTTTTTGTTTTAAATCGGAAATTGTTGATTAGTCATACCGAAGCTTTTTTAATATTTTTAATATTATATACATATAATAATATAAGATTTAATATATCGTAGTATGGATTCATTTGAAGCCATTTTTAGTGTCGTTAGCGAAGATAAGAGGAACAAGGTTGAAGATAGTCCGTGGCCGTATTTGAACAAAATGTTCAGATTTCAATCAAAGGAAAATCATATAAGTATGCATGCTTACTCTGCCAACAGAAACAAAAACTACATGTTCAGCATATGAAGGTTCTTCATCTAACTTGAAGAAGCACGTGGATCGCATGCATCCAACAGAAGTTGAGGAATATGGTATATCTGTTGCTAACGATTGTCAAGCTTGATGAGAAACTGGTAGCCAAAATAGCATCTTCTAATGCAGCAAAGATGGACGAGCTTTGAGCTCTCGTTCATCTGATGCTGACAGTATTGAAGACAGTTTCTTCAATTGCACAAGGTCAACTGATATTCTGATGCAGTATCTTCGAGACCGATCAGATGACATGAACATTATTACTGGAAGCGATACCCTGAAGAAATTATTTATCCAGTTGAACACTCCTCTGCCAGCTAGTGCAGCTGTTGAACGTTTATTCAGCTCTGCTGGTATGACAAAGAACAGCTGAAGGACCATAATGAGTGACAAACTATTCGAGGACTTAGTTATGTTAAAAATTAACAAAAATTTGTGATTGTAATGTAATAAATAATAAAAACACCAAAAGAATGCATTAGTTCAAATGTTATTACTTAATGACTGTTAGTACTAGCAGTTAATACCAGTAATTGTTTTAACGATAAGAGAAACAATTCCTTTTAAATAATACGGAATGATGTATGATCACAATAATGGCGGCATCAAAGTTACTTGTAATTTTTACTTAAAAGTAACTTTTAGACGCTGTAACTTTTAACTTTTACTTGAGTAAATTTTTGAGACAATACTCTTACTTACACTTAAGTAGCTTTTTGAGGTATTACTTTTACTTGTAACTAGTTACCGAAATGAGGTAATTTTTACAACACTGTATATTGGTTATATATATGTTTTGTCAACTAAGCTATGTGGAGTGACTAGTGAGCCCCTGATTAAATAAATTGTTCTTTTGAATCTTTATTTACAAAGTAATCAATTATGGTAATCCAGCTCTTGAGAAATGAAAAGAAATATAAATACATTCTCAGATGAATTAAATCTATGAAATTCCATCAAGATGATGTGGATAACAATAACGTGGCGCTGTACTTTGGTTATTAGTGATAATAATAAAAGTAATATGAAGTGCCATAAGCGTGAGCATGGGGCTACACTTAAAATTTTGGGCTACTGGTAATGTCGGATTGGGAAGGGTCTAATTTAAATAACGTCACTCATGTTTCAAGCCTTCAAGCCTTGAAATTCAAGAGTATCGAACCATTTTGTTTATTTATTACCTAACATCCTTCACGTAGTCACAAGCAATTTAAATCATGGTTTGCCAGCTCTTCGAAGTATCATTGCAGTTCGCTTATTAACTTCGCAAACGACCAAGTTGACTCCTACTTGATAAATAAATATTAATTTGATTAATTTAATATTTTGATTAATTTGACTTTAGTTTACTTTAAATGTTCAACCGGTTAATTATTGGTAAAGGTTAACAACATTGACATTTAATGGTAAGCCTGATCGCAAATCGTTCAGATTCGGTTAAGTAAATGTGGTTGTAATTAATTTGGCCAAGAGTATCGATAACATTTAAAGTTTTAGATTACATAATGCAAATTAAATATAAGTCCTGTGTTGAAGTCTGACTATACGTTGAAAAATGCCAGTCTGCATTGTCAATTAACGTTATTGTAATTAGTCATTTTAGTTTTATTTTTCATCGCTTAAGTTAACCTTACTTCGAATTTGTTTGTTTCATATTGCCAGAAAAGAGGCTGGAGTTCGTGGAGAAAGTCTCAACCTAATTTATTGCATTTATTTAATTTTAGTTAGTAGCTGTAAAAAATGCATACTCGTCGTATTTTCTGTCCAAATAAAAGATTGGCTTGTAAATGATTATTTTTTGTAAATATATTACACATTTTTTATTTGTTATTTCTTACGGTTTTTTACTGTAATATATAGAAATGAATAAAAAATTTAAGTCAAGTCTTATCTTATTATCAACTCTTTGCATTTTGAGCAAAATGAAATTTATTAAAATAACAAAAACTGAGATCAAGTGAAGTGTTATTTGGCAACTAATTTTCAGCTAATGTTCAAACAATAGGATCTGCCCAACGACACGAATTTTCGATTCCAAGATTTCCTTTGCCACTCTTGCTGGTTATAATTCTAAACCATCCGTCCTCACCCTATTCAATTAAAACGATTGCAATCAATTACATTTTGCTAATAGTTAACTACATTAACATTTAAAATTCATTTTTGTCCGATATAATGGTTGTATATGTTTGCAAATATGGCTGTTATTAATTCGGCTAAGAGTATCGATAACATTTAAAGTTTAATTATCTCACCCATGCAGATCCCCAGGAATTCCTTCCAATCCAGTACTCTACTCCAGTAACAGGATCGACACCCCATCCAGCAATGGAAATGGCATGGTTAGCCTGCATTTGAAAATCATTTGAATCGCAGAGATGTAAAATAAGACAATTTGAAGCATTAAAAGATTAATCAGAAATGGAAATACATAACTGAGCGCACATGTATATTGATTTATAAAAAATTACATTTATAGCCCTCGTGAAAATGAACAGGCACAAACAAAGACATTTCTCATGCAAATAATTGTAATTTAAACACTTATTATTTGTATTAAAATTGTGAATTTAAACATACTTGTGTGAAAAGCATGTCTTGATTAATAATTCCTCCTTTGTATTTTTGGAACCTATATGTCACTCTTATGCCACAACTGCAATGGAAACAGTTTATTTAAAGTTATAAATGTATTAAGTATTGTCAAATAATATTTACTCCTTAAAACCAAGAACTTATTTAATTTGTATTATTAGTTATAATATTGTTTTCTGTTTGCATAATATATTAATAGCTTAATTATTTAATTGCAACCTCGATAACAACCTGATTGGGCCTCTGGTGTAAATCTCCTTCATCATGTTTTCTCTACCGCTCACCTTTCCGTAATCACTGACCTTCCACAGTTTGTAGTTCTTGACTGCCCAGCATGTTCCGTTATGGGCACAGTTTCCACACTTGTTAAAGTCTGAGCACTCTGTCGAGAATTTGAAGAATGGAACAATAATTGCTGCAGATTTGAGGGACTAAAGATCAATAAATGCACTGACTCTGGTCTTTTGATTGGTAATTGTTACAAGATTCGTCCGGGATTCCATGCCAGTAGGCGTGCATGTAAACAAATTTGTCGAGACCTCCGTGGCATGAACCCCTCATTATAAGGATACCCTTGTTGCAGTTGATGACATTCTGGACCGACAGGTAAGCAGATGGCCAAACGCCGTTCCTCTTGATGTTGATACGGTCAGCCAAAACACTGGTGGCAGACATGGCCCAGCAAGATCCACAGTCTTATAATACATTTAAGAATAGTAATTAAAATTATAATTACAACTTAATAAAATAAATAAATAAATAAAAAATATAATAAAATAAAATAAAAAAACTTGAATAGTGAATAAAAATAAATACTAAAAAGGTTTCCAATCTATTTAATGTGGGTTCTTACACTGGGGAATGTGCTGGTTTCTGATAGGACTGACATAATTTGTTCCATTGACTTTTCTCCAATCCCAATTTTCCGGAAGGTCTATGTTTGCCCCTTCCCAAATTCTAGGTCCGTTTCTTAAATGGAAACATGACTAGATCAGTTTATGTTCAACTTCTGAATTACAAAACATGAATTACTTAAAAGCGTTCGCAGCCCAGCCTGCACCCGATGATTCGGGCAGAAGCGCTATATAAATTAGAGTCGCGAATCGATTAACAAGTGCCTTAACATCCTACCCGAATACATAAGGCACTCAAAAAACGGCTAATTAGCAATTAGAAGGAAACATTATTTTTGAATTATTAGATAATTATTTTTAAAATAGTAATATTACTATCGCGATATTCAATATAATAGCAATTACAGTGATTACACTGTCAGCAATCACAATCCTCCTCGAAAATACACTGACTTTACTTCTTCATCGTCCTCAAGTTCTGCCATATAGTATCCGTAGATCGAAGGCGCCAGCACCAGTAGGCTCAATATCACGGCATACTTGCACCCGATCATCTGAAAAAACATTTCCAATAGTTAAACAATTTTAATAAATGTAATTCACTTATAATGTGATTAACTAAAGTCTTAAAGCGCATTCTTAATTCAACAACACGATTGCGAGAAACGAATCCATTTATTAGCTTCATACCTTACTGGTTTCAACTCTAAGTGTTTTCTTCAGCAGGTCTTTTTATACTTTACGATACGCAAGCCCGCATTAGTCATATGAGGAGATATGGCCATATATTTAATTAAATAGTTAGTCTGGGTTGCCAATTTACATTATTATGATTAGCCATTTCATCTTTCATTTTCGCTAGCTTAGTCAGCCTTTGTTTGAATGCGCTCCCCTCGATGTTCACATGAGTGACACATTAACAAAAAAAAATATTTTTGATCAAAAAAAAAGGTTGTATAAAAATATAATAAAATGATAACGTTGCAATAATCAATTTGCAAATAATTAAAGAAAAGCGGTAAAGGGACTGCTCAAATTCAAAATATTTACTGATCACTTGTGATTATATGTAAATTATAACAAGATTAAGACCAATCAGCTTCAAGCATTAAGAGCGTTATTTATTTATTTATTTGATTATAGTCCTTTGCATAACTGAGATGATTTGGACTCAAATAAGAGCGTTTGTTTAAGCAACATCTAATACCAATAATAAATTAGAGTCAACAGTGGAACATCATAATTTTTAAAGAAATATATCAACACAACGTTATATCATAACATTGTTTTCTTGTACTGCTTATTTTTGCACTGTATTTGTAACAAATAATTGCTATCCGGAGATACAGAATATTTCGGAAATAATCGTAATCGTAAAACATTAAAAGCAACTTTCAAATATTGCAACACTTTCTTTGAATTAATCAATGACACATGAGGACAAAGCATCCATCAAAATTATTTTAAAATTTCAAAAAAAACGTCTCGTGAAATACCATCTACACTGTACCATTGTTTACCAGGTTCGAACCATTTCGTTGGAATAAAAGAAATTTAGCTGCTAGCAATAATTGTCGATATAATCACAATGATTTTGCGAATAATATAATTAATTAGATTTCATTCCAATTAAATCATGTAACAGTGAAAAGATGGAAATATTAATTTATAATTATTCAATGACACGAGTTGACTCTTGAATACAGGCCCATGGCCAGAAAATGATTTTGGGGGCGAGGAGGGCTCATTTTAACATAACATAACATGACATTAATTTATAATGGTTAAAGGAGTTTTGTGTCTGTGTGATAAACCCCTCCTACTTTTTAAATGAATATCCAAATTTCAACATTCGTATTTTGAATACTTATACCTAATCTGAATATTTTGTTTCCTTATTATTCCAAAGATTGATTACTCTGGTGCTGAAGTAATTATTCTTTAGAGTGCCGGTTACCTTCCTATAAAGCTTACATCTATGCTTTCTCTAAAAACTATTTCTAGTGGTCTCAAAGAAATGTTCAGGTTTTAAATTATCTCTTCCTGTTAAAATTTTGAACTATGAAAATTTTATGAGCTTTTTTTTTAATTTTGAATTTCTATGAGATCACTTCTACCTCTCCTTAATTCTAAATTTTGTTCATATTTCTCAAAGTTCATAGTTCATATTTTTCAAAATCAAATGATTATATTAATAATAAATAGAGATGATTTTGAGATTTTATGATGTCACATAAATCAATAAAATTTACAATTAAAATCTTTTTTTAATATTTCTGGGGGTTTGAACCCGTAACCTCCTAAATACGGAATTGCTTGAATAGTTCGTGTTATGTGCATTTTACTTTTCAGAAATAAAGCCTTTTTTAAATTCAGTATTAAAGAAGATTTTATAAAAAAAAGAAATAGAAACCATTAAAAGTGAAACACAAAAAAAGACAAATTCCTATTATATTTACTATCATTTAATATCATTATATTTACTGTCAAATCAGCAATAACTTATCTGCACAAATTTATTCACGAAATATCAAATTAAGAAAATAACATTTAAGAGAGCCATTTAGCTTAAATCATATATGTCATAGATATACATCTATAAAGGTATGACTATTTATTCACAGACATTGTACTACATAATAAGTGTAATATTATTAAACATGTGTTAAGGCTGAAATAAGGATATAAAATTATATATTTGCCAGCTCAATGTTTGTTCAATTATTAGTAAGTATGTCAGAAGCATGTTAGAAAATAAACGATTTTGAAGACAATGAACTAGATATTCTTCATAAATAGATTCAAGGACGTCTGATGTGGGGTGCAGGGGCCGTCTCATCAAATCGAGCAAGGGCTTGCCCCTCCCCCAGGAAATGGCGATAGGACTTTCTACAGTTTTTCTTCTGTGAAACCTCTTATTAGGAATTTCCTTCGTGCATTAATATAAAACGTTTACCAGAACTTCTTAGTGCAACATTAACTGTAACATCTGTTACTGCGTGAATATTGTAAGATCGAAAAATTATAAAGTTCTCTTGTGATCTTGCTGGCTGTGAATTATGGTACTGGGGAGAATGTACAAGTCTTCATCTGATGGCTTTCTCTTATGCTTGCATTTGCTATGAACAGAAGCATCTTTGGCCGATGACTGATCAATGCTACCTCGAAAATGAGTCATTGGATAATAATGGTTGATTTCACTTTCTTCCAACAGACTCGTGACATTGTCGATGTTCGCCGAATTTGTAATCGTCATTTGATCGTTTTGCTCAGAATTCTGATTTACACTCTCGCAAATCAGATTTCTTTTCACTTCAAAGACTATTCTTTGGTTTGTGATGCATTTTTCAACATCTGCTTCGAAATCTTTGACAAATGGTTCTTCGGCAAAATGCTCTTTGTCGTTTTTATGGAAAGTGCAGAAGGCTGGCTCTGTAGACTTTTCTAGGTCCTTGCTTGTTGTTTTTGTTGAAATATTGCTTTCAAAAGTTTGAAGCACTCTCACCTTATCTTTGTCCAGAAAAGTGGTGAAATTGGAGTAGGTTCTAATTTCAACAGAGGAGCGAATCTTGAAATGAAGTGCAATAATCAAAGTAATAAAGAACGTTAAGGTGTAACATGAACGTTAAAATTGTACCTATTGGAATGAACTTACATTCGGCTGATGATGGGCCAAAAACCTTGAAGCTTGATCTTCATTATTCAGTCTCGAGTATTCTTTCCAATGCGATTCCATTATGTCGTCTAAGTTTGAGTTGGCATTTCGAATTTTCTTTTTGAATTTACTTGATGGTCTTCCTCTGCTTTTGAACTTTATGAGGCAAGTCATCATAACAAATAAAATGGCGCAAAAACCAAGTACGCTCAAAAAGGAACTGCTGTAAATGCTTGTTGAAGTTGTTTTAGTCATAACTTTAAAAAAATCAATCGGACATTTTCGTCAGACGAATGGAAATTAACTTAGTTTCTGAAATACTGTCCCATAAAACTACTCTCTCCGTTTTATCTCATAATTGTCTCACATAATTAATACATCAGTTGTTTTATAATCGCCCGGTAAAATTTCAGTTTAAACACTGCAAATAGAGGACATCCCGACCTTTTGAATTTTCTGGAAACTTTCGATTTTCTCATTCGCAGAAAAAAAGACCATTTAATCAGTGGGCAAGTAAAAATCCTAAAGGTGTTCCGGGATAAACTGGATTTGGAAGTTAAAAAGTCATCTCAAACTGACTTTAAAGAACCTTAAATGTGATGGTTACAAAATTCGACAATAATAAATTGATTCAGATTGACTACTTTCTACTTCTGAGATCCTCCTTTTCAGCAGCGAATTAAAGATTATAACGTACCGCGGTTGCATCATTTTAGTTTAGCGGACATTAGTAGGTTTTGAACATTTATAGTACATTTATGAAATTGTTTGTCACTGACTCAAAAATACTGCCAAATGCATTAAAATTATTCTGCTGTAAACAATATTAATGCTTTTGTTGTCTCGATGGCGAGAGGTCGTATATTTGCGACACTTGAATGTAGATGTAGGGCCAAATAATAGACGGTATGAAGGCAAAATGGTTGTTTCTTGTTAAAAATAGTTATTCAAACATTTGCTAGCATGATCACAAGGACCACATATCTGAGTCTCCCAACTGTTTTCATGATCATGAAGGATTTCTTCATGAACGGTTGGCTATAATTAGAATGAACCTTTGCAAGTTTTTTTGGTTATCTTTCTTGAATACGCTGTACTTGCGTTACTTTCGTTAGCGCTGTGCGATGCATAACGTTTACTGAAATCCTTCACGCTTTGCTAATAATATAAGTTATTGAATGCACTATAATGAACATTAAAACCAGTCCCATCGTCAGTGAATTTAAAGAATTCTTATGGTGAATCTGACGGAATCTCATTAAGACTTTTTTTATATTTGCAAATGCAGCAGCATTAAATTTTATAAATCATAGAGAATTTATTTCAACGATGCACCATGCAAAAGATGCAAATATTCAGTTTATGGAATGTCTCCATATGATTTCTAGCCATAGCATGGCCTGAAGGAACTTATGGTCTTCCCATGCCAAAGACTGGATGCCCCATAGGACCAGAAATTGAGTGGGAAACAGGTATTAATGAATTTATTAATGTCTGTTTTAATATTCTTATCTATTACTTTCTAATTGTTGTAAATGCTCTCAATTTCTAAATACCAAATATTGGCAAAAGCCATTTTAGTAGTTAACTAATAGCAATAATCTTGTTTATAATGCCTATAACTGAACGGTCGTCGACCCTCATTACTTTTTTTTTCACTTTCTTCTTGCATGCTGAAAGAACTGCTTGTATTTGAAGTTTAATCAAGCTTAGTATCAACAAAACTGATTTGTTATGCATACAAATGGATTATAATACAAAGGATGGGGATGATTTAATCTGCTGCAGATCAATCTCAAACTATTTTCCAAATGTAACAGTAACACAGTGAAATCATACTAACTATGAAAAGTTTATCTCAAAGAATATTGCTGCATAATGAGATACTTTGTCATTTTAATGATAATGCAATCAGGTACAAGGACACAGATGACAGAAAAAGGCAGCCACCCTTCGGAGGTCATTCACCTGGCAGGAGTTGAACCCTCATACTCTGAACATGTTGTCCAGTTGTTCTGCATGAAGATGTCCTACCCACAAGATGGAGGATATTCTTGGATGCCTGGTGGGTGCTGATGATGGGGACAACAATTATTTGGCAAATTGTTCAATCAATTATTGGGTCAGTGTACTTAACCTAGAGTGAAAGAGGAACAACACTTTGATCCATCGCTGTAGCACTTGTTATGAAAAATACCTTAAAGTTTAATTAGGTAAACCCACAAATAGTGAAATATCTGCATACAATTAACGTTGTTGATTAAGGAAAGTACTGCATCTTCAAGAAAGGGGACTGTCCGGCCAAATTTCAGGAGGGTTTCATCGGTTGGGACGATGCTGCCCCCTGGTACAGTAAAAATGACCACAGACAAATCTTTAAAGGTTGTGGACCTCTTTCAAATTCACCATGATGTTTACATTTTTGCATTGATAAAGTTACATGCAACTGAAGTACATTAGACTGCAAATGACTTGCATTGAAAGAAAGATGATGCAGTGAACTTTTCTAAAAATTAAACAATTAAAATGGATGCATCAATGCCAAGTTTTTATTTTCTCTCATTTTCATGTCTTTTGTATTTTACGATGAGCAGTCTCACTAGAAACAAACTGCATAATCATCCGTCAATAGGTGGCTGTGATAGATCGGTCAGGTGGTTGATACGTATCTTTTTTGATTCTTTACCTGTTTGTGTTTTTGTTAATTAATAAGATTGTCAGATTGCAGCTGATTAGGATGCATTTAAAGCATTTATTGGAATTAATTAAATTATCTAAAGAACGAATAATGGGTAATTAAATAATTTTAGGCGTGCTCCCCGAAGGTGACTTCGACCACAACACGAAATTGTTCTACTGTTGTCGTACCGACGGTTCACCATATAACCCCATCGTCCTTCCCCCAGAGGCTCCTTTTTTCCTCTTGAAGTTTGGTGATTTCTGCCAAGAGGTGAGTAACAAGGTCTACAATGCAATTCATGATATTCATTGGCCACATTTACGTTTATTTATCCTACTTTTTAAGTGCTCAAATTATCCCAACGGTATGTGCATGGAAGTTATAATTTCTAAAAAACATAATTTGACGGGGATTCTTAGTAAAAGTTGACTTTTTTTTTAATGCATGCATAGTACATATTGTTGATTGAGACAATCATCAATACACTCATCTTTACAGGTTGATCAAATGATAGTCAATGAAGAGTGGGTATACTGGTCGAATGAGAAGTCAACCAGTGCAAGCCAGCAGGGAGGGATTCACCCCAAGATTGTTAGGTCTCAAACACCCCGAATGTTTACCAAGCTCTATTATTGCTACTACCAACCAAAGCCACGTTAGTGAACCATCACATGCTTCGTTTCATCTTTTGGCCTTCATCGGTGGTGGATTTTTAACTAGGTAAATAAATAATAATGATGATAATAATAATAACAATAATATAATAAAAATAATAATAAACAATAATGACAATAATAGCATAATGATAATTAATGAATAATTATTTCTTTATATATGGATAGGTGAGTATTGAATTATCAATTAATTAATTAGATATTATTTATTAACCAATCATCTAGCCAACAAGGCTCTTAAAATTCTGACGTTCCTCCTTTACGGAGTTGGCAGTCTGATCGGCTTATCCATGCTGGCCTCGTTATTGGCTTGCATTGCCAAGTGGGTCTGCCGATGCAGGGGACTGAGCAAGGAAGCTGAATGGTCCGGCCTGGGACAAGACTTTTCTGATCCCCAACCAGTAGTGGTCAGTAGTGATAGTCCAAGAGTTTACAAGTATGTGACAGTAAGGACCAGTGAGGGAGCTAATGGAAAGGTTCTTTTTAAAATATGTTTATTATATATTTCAAAATTGCATTTGCCTTTAGCCAACCTTTTGAATACTTTATCTGCATTGGATGTAGAGTCACTTTAATAGCCAAACCATTTTTGTGGTGCAATATCTCAAGGACACTCCCTGGTGGTAAATGCACACAAAAAAAGTTAATAACAAGTGTTCCTTTTTGCTGTCACATGCAGGAATGCAACCCTCTGAGATAACTTGCTTTAATCAGTATCTCTAGTCAAACTTTTATTAAATGGTTCAGATTCTTGACATAAATCTCTTGTCACAGATTATTTTTGTCTTAAAGGTTGGAGGTCTGTATGGTCCTGAGGGACTGCCAGAGGATGGGTTAACCTACCCCGCCCTTCTTACAGACCAGCTGTCTATTGCTGGGACTCATCTGTACCCTAGCCCTGTTCCACTGATCCCATCTGCACCTTCTGAATGGGAGGAGCCTCATCAAGGAGGAAGTCTGGCCTATGGTCAAGATCCTTCTGTCATGCAGGCACACTTCATAAAACAACCCCCTCTAATCACCACTAGGGTGGTCCTCTTAAAACCGGCCACGAACCTGTACCCAGACATCGGTCTCTCTGGAATTTCTCCATATTTGCCAACATATTCGGATGCCGTGTCAGTGCAGAAACCGGAATGAGCCTGAATAGTTGCTATGGAAATGTTTCAGCCGACAACATTAAAACAGAGTTCTTCCGATCAGGAGAGAACACACACTGAGAGTTGTTTCAGCCACATTTTATTGAGTTGTGTTTTTTGTTGTCAGTAGTTGAAGATTGTTGGCTTCTTCGTAGAGTTGCTTGCCTCCCAAACGCACCTCAGGCAAACTGACCCCCGCTTGTCGTGAACATGTTGGCATTCCTCCCCGATGCCCTCGAACTGGTCGTACTAGTCCATTTGAAGGATACCTTTTGTCCTTTGGCTTAAGAGTTCTGCAAGATTGTTATTCATACATCATGTTGTACTATTAAAGCACACTTTAACATATATTTCCCTGCAATGTGCTATGTTATAAATATTAATTTTGTTTGTTTGACAACTTATTCAAGTAATAATTTAGTTATTCTTCCTTGTTATTTGATGTTTCAACTTCTATTTATGTTTTGTAATATTAAATACTGCAAATATTTACTAATTTGTTGATTTATTGAAACTTCCATTTATATTTTGATAATACAAAATCCTGCAGTTGTTTATTATTTTATTGCTTGACTGAGTGATTGTATGAATGGCCAAGCAACCTATGATTCCACTCAATTTAGTGATGACTGTGCTCATTAATATTTATGGGTCACTGAACCATATTGTGGATTTATGACATTCCAATGCATATATTTTAGCAAACTTGATATTCATCTGGTGTACTTGACATATATTAAAAGTTACACCATGAAACCGCATTTTCCTCGATGTAGCACAATTTATTTTCATTTATTTGTGGTTTTCATGTTCTAAGAAAGTCTATGATGTTCCAAATGCCACAAGTTCTAATTTTTCTTGCCAAGTTGGTAGTAGCTATTATTTGCTGATTTGATCAGTAGTTGTCAATTGGGTTTGATCAGATTCTCATTTATTTAGAATTTCTTTTTCCATTAAATCCAGTTAAATACTTGTCTTGACATAATGGAAAATAAATTATGTATTTTACTTTATTTCATAAAAATTATAATCTACCATGCTAATTTATAATTAATGGTAGTATGATTTGGATTTCCACAAAATGTGACTGGGAAAGAATGCTAATTGGGTATCACAGCTTCAGAGACAATGACAATTTCTTATTCTCATGCTCGGCATTGAAATCTTTTGGCAGTCCTTTGGCGTCCAGCAGTCCTTATCTGTTGTTCCTGTGCCTGTTTGAGTCTGGCATTGAACAGGTTCATCATGTACTCTGAATAGGTCCAAGAAATGAGGTCAGTGTTTGCTTCTGAAACTTCATTCATTTGTTCTCTAGACATCAACTTTTCTACAGACTCCTGTAGGATTTTGGAGATTTTGAAGTCCATATTGAATACAAGTGGTACAATATTGTGAGCTACATAAAGGCTTTATTTATAACATGTAAAATTATATCATTTTAAGGCAATTGGAAGATCAGCCAAAATAAATAAATAAATTAATTCAAAACAAAATAATCATTGCCAACAACAAAACATTTGCAATGCACACCTTTGAGCTGAGTTTCTTCAACCTCGACCTGAGCATTGAAGCCTGTTTCTTTTTCCTTTCATCAGTCAGGTGGACAAACAACTCTTGGTTACTCATCTGGTCCCTCAGCTTTTCAAATTCACCAAAGTACTTTGAGAGTGATGCCAGAATGAGTTTCTTTGGAATCCACAAAGGTTGAGATAATAATTAACATCGATAAAGTTCATTATCAATACTTGAATGGGATGATTACCATAACCATTGTTGTCATCATCATCGTCATCAGCAACATAGACTATGTATACCTGTGCCTCTTTGAACAGAGTGGCTGTTGGCTTCTTGCTTTTAGACTGAATCTTATCTGCCAATTCTGGCTCTATGGAAATTTGGATGGATGGAGGAAAGTTGGAAGAAATGAAGGAATTGACGATGGCATCTGCTTTATGCTGGATTGAGGACATACCAACATTGTTATACCACAGCTCCTTCAATAAATAGTGATTATTATGAGTGTTAAGTCTAAATGTTTTAAGCAAATAAACAATATATTATAAATTATCACATGATAAATTAAAATCCACCAAACATTATCTACAAATAAAAACAAGTCTCTAGTGCTTAAACAATTGATTGCTATTTAATCAATCAATAATAACATATTACCATTAGTAATCGGTAACAAATAATAAAGACCATAATTTATTAACTTATTTATTCGTTACTGATTGACAAGGAAGTCTCACCTCGTATTTGTAAACCTCTGCAAGAAACTGAACATTCATCTCATTTTTCTCATCTTTCAGGGCAACAAATTGAATAAAGTTGTCTGCCACAGCATTGTCCAATAGCAGCTGCCTGAAGAACAGCTCATTGATCTGATTGGATGAGATCAATGAAGCAACAACTTGATTGAAAATGATGTCTTAATACTTTAAGTCACAGTTTTGTCAGTTTATCTATCCACTTCATTTCAATTTAAACATATTCTTGAATCGTTAGTTATTGCAAAATAATAAAATAAAGCAATAAATTAAAAAACAATTAAATAAGTTAATCAGCAAAACCAGCAAAATTAGCAAAATTAGTTACAAATTAAAGCCAATACGAACCTTTTCCATCTTCGAGGACTTAGAAAGGTCTGAGGTCACATGTCCATCATTTTGTGCCCTATTGATCACTGACTTTCTGCTCCTAGCTTCTCTTTGAGATAAGTAAAGAGACAACCAAGTGTTTTCAAGTCTTCTCTGAATGCAAACCTGTGCCTCCTTAAGGAAGGTGTTGATGGAAGCAACATCTGCAAGAACTGGGTTGTACTCGTAGCACTTCATGGTGTTCTGAAACACATTGCTGCTTATTTGCTGGTTATTTGTTTATAGGGTATTAATACTGATTCAGGTTGCAATACATATAAAGCTTGTAATACGAGTACAAGTTATGTTTGCATGCTGATGATATTGAAAATAATACAGCTATTTATGTAGGCATTTGTTTATAGATGGGTAAAACGTAGCAAGATTTTCGTACGAAAAGCTTTTAGGATAAACTCCATGTTTAAAATAAAAATAAAATTTCCATGAATTAATGAATGAATTAAGTTACAATTCCTACAATATGCTGATTATTAGAAATCAATTTCTGAATAAATAAAATTATAAATATTTCCAACTTTCAATAACTCAGTTACAAAGTATGAAATAACTTATGTATGAAATAACTTATGTACTTATTCAAGTATAAATATCCTTTACAATTTATGTAAAGCAAAAAAAAGATATTTTTTTGTAACCTCTTCAAGTTGCTGCTTAGAGGCAGGACTGTTCGCTCCGAGGTAATATTTCTCGTTGACGTACAGCCTGAAGATTTCCTCCGCTTTGAACTTGCGTTCGTCGGAGCCTTCTGCCAACTGCTTGTAGATTTCAATGTCTTGCCAAAAATAGAAATCTGCACCTGCTTTTTGTTCCATTAGAAAATTCTTGAAGTTTTCCAACTCGATCCTGTTGCCATAGAAACTCTTTATGGACGAAATGCTCTTGGCTGATCTGAGTTTGGAGGTTTTTGAGAGATGGTGGGATTTGGATGCAGAATGCAGATTGGTGGAATGTGAGTCCTGGAATTAATAAATCAATTAATATTGATTGAATTAATGTCCAAACAAATGTTTTGAAAAAAAAAATATTCCAATTATAACATTAAGTGGACACCCCAAATGCATGCATCCATGAGTTCAAACAATGAAATTCAGTCATGGAGACAACAAATAAGTAAAGTTCACCTCCACGTTAAGTGTACACTCCTCCAAATCTCTGCATATCTCTCCATCTTTACACTTTGATTGTTGCTCCAGTTCCATACATTTAAGCTGTTCATTATTTTCAGATAAATGATTTTTTAATCATTTCTAAATTAATTATAAAACTGATGTGATCGTAATTTATCATAATGACACTATTACAATGTTAATGTTACATGGTAATCATCATCATCATTACCAGCAAATTCGTCATCATTACCATCCTCAGCATTCAACCACTTCAACAATCATCACCATTGTCATCACCTCCTTCAAAGACTCCAGCACGTGACCATGGAAAGAATTTACAACTCCCAACAGTTCCTCCTCCACTTTCCGTTCGACCTTCTCGAACATATCGGCACGAGGAAACTTCAGGTTTGAATAGATCTCATTGATCGACTTCTCGGTCACTGAGTTCAATTTCTCATCACATCCAGAAGACAAGAACCTGGCGTATATCTCCTGGAGATTGTGAAATGAATTAAATAATTGTATAATAAATAAATAACATTAGCAACAACAACAACAATAATAGTAAAAATAATAATAATAATAACTTATATTAACTTTTATAAGGCTATAGAGACCACACAATCCATGTAACCACGGTAACATGACCAAAAACTTACAGAAGCTTTGTTGCTGAGAGGTGATAACTGTGAAAGCATCTTCAGCTCTTGGCATTCTTTCAGAAAGCAATATTTGTTTAGCCAATCCTGTAGATGATGCATATAAAATTATTTTTTTTAAACAATTTATGAATGTAATTTCTTTAAATTTAATGATGGGATTACTAATTAACTACATTTTAAGTTCCATTCAATTTTAATTAAAGAATTACTTGTATTAACTTCTCTAATCTAAATTTAAATTTAATTAATGAATTACTTATATTAATTTAACTTTAAACTACAATGCACTCAAATGCCTGCTAGGTATTGGTTTAGTAAAAACATTTATGTACCTTAACATAATAACAATAAATATATCTTGCATAATAATTAATTAATAGTAGGTAACATATTTAATAATTAATCAATTACTTGATTTTGGGACTCCTTGATAAAAGAATAAAATTTACTTCCAACAAATTCATCTGCAGAAACAAGCATCCTAAGTTTTTGCCTGCTTAAAAAATGACCAGTTGTTACTAAGTTTTTAATTGAATATGGTACTTGTCATGAATTCATTTGTTTTAAATAAAATAAAGATGAATCAATGCACTAGTACTTGCATCAAAGTTATGCACTGACCTAAGAAATTAAATAACTAAAAATAATGTCACATATACAATCCATATCTTACATTCCCTGATAAGCAAAAATTTTTGATGAACATGTTCCAACTAAGTATTAAAGCTAACAACATGATTTCCTGCTGCCTGGAGTATTTCATATTAGCGCCATCACCTTCATCCACCTCCTCATCAACGATGTCATTCCCTGACAAATGTTTCCTGCTCCTGCTGCTTTTTGACTTCCGGTTGAACACATTATCACCAATACCGTCACTACCATGACCACCACCACCAACAATTTCTAAACATTTGACAGGTTCACGAGATCCAGCAGTCCTTAATTTTCTTAGTTTATTTTCTGTCTGCATGTTCTTAGAATTTGTTCCCCTCTCAAAAGCATTCTTGAGGATAGATTGGTTATGTGAATATTTGCACAGAACGTTAAGAATGCTCTTAGAGTGGAATGTTGGAAGAGATTGTAAGCGTTTGTTCGCATGCTGTCTCTTGTTCAGTAAATATCGGGGTACCCTGTGATGGTAAGTGATAATAGAAGAGAAAGATTTAATCTTCAGATGTGAATAAAATAGTTCATAAACAATTCAACCATACTAACATGACCACAATAATTTTTCCTAAACCCTCTTAATAAGAAGGTGATAAAATATATAAATAAACATTTTCATGATATCATAGAAAACAGATTAAGAATTAAAGTAAATTTAATTAAAGTTAATTTAGTTTAAGTAATAAATAAATGTACCAATAGGTAATGAGGCAATGGATAGCTCCATCAGCTACAGATGCTATTTGCTCAAGGTTCCAAAAATCTTGTTTGCAGAATTTTTCAATCAATCTCTTCAATCTCAAACAATACATCCATTTCTGATGATAAGTTTCCCTCAGCTTCTGCAGAGCCCTAAGAAATAAAAAATAAATTATTTAATTATATTTTGTGATGATGCCATATCCACAAATAAATTATTATGAAATAACATTAGCATGTTTTTATCATTCATAGCAACAGTAAAACATAAACACTTAATTAGAATATTAGAGAGATTTAAGTAAAAGTGAAGACCGGTGCTACACATTTTTATTATCAGCATCCCTAATTCACCTAACCATATCCACAATAATCCAAATTTAAGTAAGATTGAATATAAGCTAAAAATAAAACAAACTAATAACCCATAACCTTTCATTGGAAAACCAATCACAACAATTTTGCATCAGAAAGATTTTCTGCACTTCAACCCACAAGATCCAGAGTGGTTGTGCAGCTTCTTTGGGAAGAAAATTGTAAAATTCTAAAACATCCTTGATATTCAGAAAATTAACCCTTAATATCACATCCTTCTCAGTTTTATCAATGTTTGAATTTGATTGAATTTGAATATAATTAGATTTGTCTTTCTGTTCATTTGCAACGAACAAATGATTGCCTTGTTCGAGTATGTTAACTTCGTCTTCACAAACTTTTCTTTTTGGATGCTGAAACTCAAAGACTTGTTCGCTCCACTCATCTGCTGAAACCATATTCCAATTCTCAGTTTCACTCCAGCAAGAGCAAATAGTTTTGATGAGATTTGCTTCATTTTCTTCAGATGTTGTGCCAGTTGATATCAGTACATTTTTAAAAGTTTTGCAGGTGATTTTCCTTGAGATTATGTCCAGCTTTACTTGTGAAATTAGTTTTGCCAATCTGTATTCTATATACTGGTAACTACTTATAAAGTATTTTAACCATTTGTTTTTGAATGTATTAACAAAACTATCATGATCAATAGCCTGAAAATAAAACAAAAACATTGAAAATGGTATGAGAGATGGTTAAAGAAAATTTATTACCAAGTTGTCAGCTTGATGCCAGTTATCCTTCCTTTTCCCACTTAATAATTTTAATAAGTGATGAGATTTCGTACAATATATTATTTTTTGTGGAAAGAACTTGGAAATGTCAGTAAAATCATCAGTCACTTTTTGAAAAATTTACCAATAAAAAAATTACTCTTACGCTTATTTCGCAGAAATTGTTGAAATAATCTGTAAACAAGTCATCCACGAAAAGCAGGTGCTCCTAGAAATGCAAAAACTATGTTTCAGTTCTGAATCAATTTTAATCAATTGCACATGGGCGCTAATCGACCAATCTCGTCAAAGCAGGCACTAACAAAATCTATGACTTCGTTCCGTAATTCAAGGGGATCCATTCCAACCAACGAATGAAACAAGAGTAGCACTAATAAAAAGTTACAGTTATTAAGTTAAGAGAGTTTGAACTCGCTAAATCTAACCGCAGCCTAACATGATAAGACGTGCCTAGGAAGAACTTCTCCATGGCAACGCGACCAATTTACATATTCTCTGAGACTCTTCAACTCTAAAGTGCATTTCAATTCAATTTCATCCAGCTGAAGAAACTGTTACATAAAAAACCTTGCCGACATTGTTATGCTCTAACCATGAGATCTCAAACCATCATCAAGCTTCCAAAAATCAAAATTTTTCGTCCCCTTTTAAGAAATGGAGAACTTGTCATCAGAAACAAAAAGTCTTCCATAATTTATAGTTTTACAATGATGTATCTGAAAAAGTTTTTTCATGAGATCCAAAAACAAATATTTATTTATGAAGCATGTGTTCAAACAAAAATTTAACACCTAATACATGTTTTGTTATATCACTCCAAGTTTTAATCTCACTTTTTCACAAAATTGTTTCAGCTCTCAAATTCTTTAAAAAATTCATTTAAACCAATAAAACAAATCATTAAAATTTAATTCAATCCTTCAACCGTTTAATGTGCATTCTAATTCAATAAATTAGTGCTACCACAAACATAAAATAAAAAAATTCAATCTTTTCAATTTCAACCCATCAGAGATAATAATTACAACATTAGTAAATGTGTCATCAAAGGCAAAATCCAACCTATAAACACTTTGTAATCAAATTAACAGGGAACTGACCCAGTAATCAAATTTTTCAGAAAATACACAAGTTACATGTAAAATCAATTCACTTGCAAACATAGCTGCTAACAATGAAATTATTCTAAAAATTAACATAAATCATATTATGAACTATTCATGAACAGTCTAAGAATTGGCTCAAAACTTTTAACTTTACAACTTAAGATGCCGGCATTCACTATCAAAGCTAAATATATGCCGACAATGAGAAAACAGAAGTTGAACATGAAATAAAATTTTAATGAGACAGTGCAAGCAGAGATCACATCATTTCATTATTCTACTCTTGAGGGGTTTTGAGAATTCCCCTTCTCCTGAGGTACCTGACGATGAACGGACTGGCACTGAGAGTACACAAGACCCTCAATGGAGAGAAAACCTTGTAGACGGCATATGCCACCACAAATGTGGTGCCACCAGTTGCCAGTCGAGATTCGATGACACATTTGTCCAAACCAAGCCAGGTTAACCAGGCGACAACGTCTAATCCACTTAAAATAAGAAGACAAAGTTATTATTTATGAAGCACAAATAATCTAGAAGAATAAAATAACAAGCTGATACTATTTTGCATATAATCTAAACTGAAGATATGACAAGCCAATTTTAAATAAAAATTAATATATTTTTTCTCTTATAAACTTTGCCAATTTGCATCAAAACAGAATTTCCAAAAAAATGATAGCTCAAAAAAGAACAAACCTTGATACAACTGCATAAGAAGCTCCAAATGATAGAACCGAGATGCAGACATGAAACACAATTACAGTGGCACCGTAATCCCTCACAGCTTGCTTCAACGATGAGGACTTAATCTTCACAGACTTCTCTGCATCATTAGTACTTTCGACTTTCTCCTCGGAGAGCAACTTGGCAGTTTCTTGCTTTTCTTTATTCAAATGATCCATGGATAAAGTTCTTCCCAAATGTAATGATTTTGCAGAAACCGGACAAAATTTAATCGCGCTAAGAGCACCCTGAAAGCGCTTAAAAGGGCATCTAACGAACCTACTTACAACTGACGGATGATGGAACAGCAAAAATACTGACGAACCGCTTAATGCTGCCTTTGAAATGGTCATCAGCATCATTTGAAATATTTCAAATTCAGCATTACGCTAAAGCAAAAACCACGTCTAAAACAACCGAGTTCGATGGCACCATCGTCTGATTACTGAAAAGTGAAGGCTAATGTTGAAGCTAGTTTAATTTGTTTATGTTACAATATATCTTCTGTTTATTTTTAGATCGTTATCAGTAATTTACGTTTTACTTATAAAATAATTTTGGTTTTGTTAATTTAAAATCATATTTCTTTATATTGCTAACCACAATAAACAATTACTTCGAAATGGTCAGACATAATTTCAAGGTGTCATAAATATATTTTCATCTGTTACGTCTTAGATACAATTATCCTAACCCAATTCTACATTCCTCCCATAATTTAAGCTTTTAAAACAGCTCTTTTCATTTCCGGATTTACCTAGGTGGAGGCCCCCATTCGAGTGGCCCAGAAACACGGACGTCATTACAGCTTTTTCCCAGGGGGTAATCTCTTGCACCAATTTAGGGAACAAACTCATTTTATTTGCTTCTAGCAAAAATTCAGTGGAAAGAGCAGAGGAGGGCAATGGACCAGACTTTGGACTAGTCCCAAAAAAAGGTTATCTCACGTTTTGCGAAAGTTTGCTAGAAGCAAAAAAGATCTTCTCAAACTGTGAAAGGGGTTTGACCCATTTTGGAGAATGCTGAAATGACGTTCATAAAAAGTTGAGATGACCTTTTTTGCGTCTGGTCTAAAGTCAGGAAACCGTTGCCTCCCTGCCCTCCCCAAATTACGTCTCTGAAGTTAAGTCTTAAGTTTCCTGAAACATCAAGTTTCTCTTGTCTCAAATCACCTCTGTCCAATCTTTTAAATCTCACGCGTCATGCACAAGTCTCGAAGCCAAAGCCTTAAAAAAATTACTTTAAATCATTCAATTTTTATATGATAAATATTGTATTAAAATAAGGTACAAAATGCTAAACATATTTTTAATGGGGCATTTGTTTTGAATCGAGCAGTATGTTTAAAAAATATATTTTAGTTAGTGCGTATCATTTGGATAGAAAGTGAAGTCTAACAAGGGAGTTAATGGAAAATTGTCTTTTAGTTTTATAAAAATAAAGAAAAATTGTATATTTAAAAACAAATTCAAATTATGTTAACCTTAATGGAGAGCCAATCATGATAATTTGAATTGACAAAGCAAATATATTACCATATATGACCATAAGGCCATATTTTATTACCTCAAATTTTGAAATCTTAGAATGATGTTTCAGTCTACAAACTTTCACAACAAAACCTATCACCTGGCTATCAACATTCAATCAGAAAATAAATTGTAACAACACAAAGTTATATCCTTGCAACAAACACTAATCCTGCTCGTTTTAATTTGTAATTTATAATTTATTTATTTTATTTTATTAAACAATAAAACTGAAGAGTCTTTGAGACCACTAACACAAGTCCGTATAATTTACATATAAAAAGAACACAAGCCCCGAATGGTAAGGATAATCAGGATAAACATAATTTCTATGTTAAGAAACTAATAAAAGTCAAAGTCGCATATTAGCGTGTTAAAACGAGAAATTGCATTTGAGTTCACATTTTTTTCATTCGGCAATGCATTCCATGGTTTTACGATCCTATTGTAGAAAGAATATTTGGCAACGTCTGTTGAAAATTTACTACATCTAAGTTTGAAACTGTGTCCTCTTGTGCCTGGGTAACCCTGAACAAGTAACAGAAGCCTCAAGGGGAAGTCCGCAAATACAAGCAAAATTGAAGCAAAATGTTAAGTCAGCCATGAGGCGGCGTCTCTCCAGGGTCATAAATTTAAGATGTCTTAGTCTGTCCGTGTAGGGATATTTAACAACTGAGGGTATTGATTTGGTAAATCGTTTTTTTGTCTGGACTGGAGTACTTCTGACCATTTTACTAATCTTCTTTAAAAGAGTTTGTTACTTGTCCATATAATTTGTGGATGAGATTTTTTCAAAGTCAAATTTAATGCTTTTAAGTCTGCTTCCAACCCGACCCCGTCCCAAAAAATGCATCAACAAATTTCCAAAGACACCCTTTTATTAAGATGAATATATCATAAGTGTGATAAGCATGATTAACATATTTTGCAAGTCATTAGCAATAAAATGCTTCTTGCAGCTTGTGGCAGCTTCTCTCTTTATCCACTTGACCACCTTTTCAAGACAACGTTTCGGCATCCAAAGGCAGGCAGTTGTATGGCTGGATGGCCTGGTTGTCTTAAGTGACCAAACGATTGCAATGAAAAAGGCGAATAATTTGATGTGTTTTTCAGCATAAAGCAATTTTATTTAATAAAATAAAGACGAACAGCTAAGTAATAAGGACTAAAAAGAAAAGCATTGATAACAGTAAAATCAAATAACCAAAAATAAAAAGTTTAAATTTTTTGCCTAACATATGAATTTACAATAAGGTTTGAAATTATTAAAATGTAACTAGCTATCAGTAAGTGATTACGAAATAAACGTAAAATTGTTATTAATGTAAACATTTACAACATTAATATAACTGACTTGGATCATGGATGGAGTAAGCTCTGATTGGTTGTGGCTGTCCATGCAAAACGTTGAACACCTTCTCCAGTTGCAGATTCACGTACTGCGGCTTCGACTGTTTCACCTAGGAAAGTAATTATGAATTAAAGTCAATTACATAAATACGACTAGAAATATAACATGTTGGTTGTGCTTTTAAAAATAATGGTAAAATTCTAATCACCTCACATTTCCACTATTAACAAATAGAAGACTGTTCATGACTTTAAACAAAAATAAATTATTTATTAAAAATTCAAGC
Organism: Whitmania pigra; assembly: GCA_021613335.1. Taxonomy (NCBI): domain Eukaryota; kingdom Metazoa; phylum Annelida; class Clitellata; order Hirudinida; family Haemopidae; genus Whitmania; species Whitmania pigra. The sequence continues at coordinate 1,029,549 of JAJTWR010000021.1, forward strand.
ATTGCAAAAATTGCTTTAAAAAATTACTTCGTGGAGCATGACGTAAACAGTTCTCCCGAGTTGATGCATCGGAAGATCGACTGAATTGGCAACATTTCCAGGGTTGAATTCGTAGCCACTCAACAGTGGAACTTCGACAACCACAAACCCGCTGCTCCTGACATCATTCCAACTTTAAGAAATAAATTATTATTAATTAAACTATTTTATCAATAGCCTTAATAAGTAATATTATAATAATTAAGTGATTAACCAATAATATTATTAATATTAAATTAATTAATATTAAGTATATTAATATAATAACTATTTTAATACTAATTGTTATTCAGTAACACTATATTTATTAATATAATACAAATAATTAATTACGCTCTCACTCGACAGAAATGTTGACTTGGAGATGATCAAGTTCTTGTCCGGAGACTTCAACCGAGAGTTGAATGAGTTCAGAATCATCACTTGGAATGGAGGTCGACTGATCAGCTATCATCTAGCAAATAATCAGAAAAACATTAACTTGGCATTAATTTATTTAAACGTTTGTCGGTGCAGAAGTTACAAAATGTTAAGTGCAATTAGCAAAAGTATACCTTGTGTTTCTAATGACTGACTAATGGTAGTTTCATAAACATACAACTGCAAAGGCCACTTAATAATTATATTAAAACCCAATTAAATTTTGAAATAAAACTTAAAAACATTCAATTATGATAGGAAAACATTATTGCATACCTGGGCCAGCACAAATCTGCTTTCTGTTGATCTTACTTTCACCGAGTTTCCTTGATCGACGTTGAGAGGCTGGTTGTAATTAACAATGCCATCATTTAATTATAATAAATTAATGGACATCTTGACATTAATAATATTAAATGTAAGATCGTAACTATCAGTCTTTAACATAGATTAGATAGTCGATCAGATAAAATTGTACTTATTATTATTATTTGTAATACATCAACATAAGTATTTATAAAATTTAATTTTCTAAAAAGTAATTAGAAGTAGAAATAATAAAAACAAAACAAAACATTTGTAAAAAATAAATTTTGAATCCACTTTATCCTACATTAATAGCGACCGATCCAACGAAGAAGGGGTTGTTGATCCTGAAAGAGATTTTGGACACTTCTGACAACGTGACGACGACGTCAGCATCGACACTAGTGTGTTCATACAGTTTGTACTCCATCTCCAAGTACTTGGTCAGTGCCTGTAGTGCTACCAGTGTATCCTGTTGGTTGAGAACATTTGTTAATATTGTGTTCTTAATTGTTTTCGAGACATGGCAACCCCAATATTCATGTTTATTATGTAAATTATTTGTATTTGCATAAGTACGTGTTTGATTTGCGTAATTGTGTTGGAGTTGCTTTTCCTTACCTGGTTTTTGAATTCTTATTATTCTGGGATGCTTATATTGGACATCATAAACATGCATTAAGAAAGAGTGAATGATAACTAATTTGTGCATAATTGAAAAAAAAATATTTGAATCTTTAACTAATAAGTTCTGAGTTTTGCAAAAATTTGTATTATTAGTTTGAGCAGGTTGAAATTGAAATATCAAGTGTTTAATTAACCGTATTTTTGAATTGCAAAGACTAATTATTTCAAATGCTCTAAGTTTTACTTTTATTTTTCAATTAAATTTCAATTTATTACTAGAAAAATAAATTAATTAATTAAACCTCTGAAGCCACGAATATTCCATCCTTCCTCATCTGACTTATCAACCAATTAATAATTGGTCTTGCACCGTGAAGGTCACCTATGGAAAGATGGGTCAAGGCCACGTATGAAGTTGCTTCGATGCTCAAAGAGGAAATGTCTTCACGTTTACCCACAGTCCAGTAGAGCATGGAATCTTGGAAAATAAGATTCCTTTGCTTATTTAACATTTAAAAAAATGTCTCCTCTTTTATTAAATTAATTATTCCTAAATAAGCGACTAAATGTTAATTTGTAAATAACAAATTAATTAACAAACAAAATTTGATTAATTAATTAAATCACATCTAATTAATACTTGATTTAAAACACAAACCTTCTTCGAAACTCATCTCGTTGAGTCTTTTCAATCCGCGATGAATTTCTTTTCCAACTCGCAACAAAGCATGGGTGGAGATGGAAAGAACGTACGAATTATCGGTGGAGGAGTTGAAGTTTCTTTCGATGAAAGCTGCAGATTTACTTATGACTCTGTCCAGGTTTGCACAGAGTTGACAAGACTGAAATTATTAATTTAGTAGATTATTTATTTAATGGGACATTCATAATTATGATTTGCTTGAAATAAAGCCAAACAATAATATTTTTTTAAATTATTTAATAACACAGTGCAATTAAATTTTATGATTGTGAGTAATAACTTGAATAATTACATTTCCTTCTAGCGATTAAATTAAATAACTTTAAATAATAATTAATCAATATTAAATTGAATAAATTCATTTCCTCACAACTATCGAACATGATTTAAAATAATTTGTTCACTCACTCCAACCAAAGACTTCGCCTTGACAAGTGATATTAAAACTTTTGATGTCAGTGGAAGGTGTTTCATTTCTTGTGCCATGTCCTAAATAATGACGTGAATGGCAGATTTATTAAATTATTAATAATAAATAAATGCTTAAATAAATATTTAAATGTATATTCAAATAATATAATGTTTACGTTAAATTATTTTTGTATATGAATTCGAACATAGTTAACATCTCAAGTTTTTATATCGAACTTTGAGCGAAATTAAAACTTAAATAAACAAAAAACTTATCTTTGTGAATTTAATGTACAAAAAACAATTTAAATCTGCTAAAATAATGCAATAATGCAAAAAAAATTAACTGGGCGTGCAGGTTGGCCGAATGGATTACTGCATGCGGTTGTTATGGCAACAGTCGTTATGTGTCGTGTTCGAAACCCAGCCTGCATTGCCACTTGGGAAGGAGCGCCATATAAATGGTTACAATAAGCGCCTCTGACGCTATGCATATGGCGCTATATAAATGAAGTTACAAAATAGTTTTTCAGAATAAATATATTGTGATTTGTTTAATAAATATAAATTAAATAATAATAATAATAATAATAATAATAAAAATAATAATAAAAATAATCAGAAACCTTCTTGTCCTTGTTGAGATAGAGTGCATCTTCAGCTTCAACGAAAGAACCATCCTCTTCCTGCCTCATCAGAAGCCACTCAACGCTCCTCAAGATGTTACTCTCGTATTGGGGGAATTGGTCTCGCAAATCGATCATCACTTCAACCATCATTGATGTGTACCTGTTGGTGATAATGATGTTGATTTTAATTAGATAATGATTAGGTAGTAATTGTGTAGTCATGTTTTAATTGAAAACAGAAAAGTTTTATTTTATTACAAAATCTTAATTATAATGTGTTTTCAAAAATAATAAATTACGGAATTGTCACAATGAGTCGCACAATTGTAATAAAGGAATTAATTAATTATTATGTAAATGTTATTCATTTTTGATTTCATCAAGTAAATATTTATTATATTATAAAATCCCTTAGTAACAATAACTATTATATTACCTAAATTATATTATTATAATTTTATTATTGTAATTGCTGATCACAAATATTGATTGTAGCCTATTAATTTAAAAGTATATTTGATTCTATCTATAACTGTTAGTAATTGAATTGATCAACTAACCACACAATTCCTTCGGAAGGTGGATAGAAGGAGTAAGACCAATCAGGATTCACCTTGTTCATTCTGTAGTGGAGGTCTGAAGCAGTTGTAACGTCACTAATATTAATATTATTAAATCATATAAATGTCACAATCATCGCCGTGATCATTATCATCATATGCAGTTCATAGTCGTCGTCATTATAATCATCATCGTCGTCGTCCCCATCCTCATCAAAACCTTACAATGCAGAATGTTCTGGATGCATTCCTCCTTGTCCACCTTTTTCTCTCCATCTCCTCTAACCGAGATGATGACGTCATCAGCATTAGCAAACAGTCCGTTGCCAGCGACATGCTTCAGTGAATAGGCAGCAGAGATGAACTTGATTTTCGTCCTATCGTTGAGGAAGCTCAAGGTCTCCAAGTTCCAGCACGTGTACTCCAAGGATGGACCGAAGAGATCACCTGGTAATTAACAAAAAAATTATTTTAATTATAATTGACGATTGAAGATGCTAACCGGGTCATTGGGAGTTAAGATGATTATATAAATTATGATAACTTGAATGATGATGAGTTATGCAATATAAAATGTTATCATTATTAAGTTGGTGAATGTGAAAATGTCATAGGCTTATTAATATCTGATTATTCTTGATTTATGCGATATTTATTAATATAAATATTTATTAAAATAACATTCACATAAATTTATTGGTACCAGAAAAGCAAATTAATTTAAATTATTAGGTTGTTGCATAAGTTCGTGACGTTACATAAAACCATTTTTCTACAACGACTTGTTTGACATTTGGTTAAGTGTTAATATATAACACTTAATAATATATAATATATATAAGACTTAATAATATATAATATATATAAGACTTAACAATATATAATATATATAAGACTTAATAATATATAAAATATATAAGACTTAATAATATATAATATATATAAGACTTAATAATATATAAAATATATAAGACTTAATAATATATAATATATATAAGACTTAATAATATATAAAATATATAAGACTTAATAATATATAATATATATAAGACTTAATAATATGTAAAATATATAAGACTTAATAATATGTAATATATATAAGACTTAATAATATATAAAATATATAAGACCTAATAATATATAATATATATAAGACTTAATAATATATAATATATATAAGACTTAACAATATATAATATACATAACACTTAATAATATATAATATATATATAAGACTTAGCCAAAAAAGTCGTCGAAAATATAGTTTAATGTAACGGCACGAACTTATGCGACAACCTAACTAATAATTAGTCATATTCATCAATTTTCTGGAATTTTATCCCCAATACCATCATCCAAACATTATTTCTACTGTTTTTGCATAAATACCTAAAATAAATAAAACAAATGTTAATTAATAAATTAATGACTACCATAGATCTTGAGAGTAACAGAATCAGTGTTGTTGTTGATTTTGATGTCGTGTTGCTTGTTGAGAACAAATGTTGATGTTGACTGGATTCTCAAACCTTTATTCTAAAAGATTTGTTTTAACATTTGTAATAATTTGTAAATATTAGTTAAAAAACCGACCAATATTTGCAGATTTTCCAATGTTATTTAAAGTGAAAATGTCAATAAATTAAATTTGTCAACATTAAACTATGTTTTGAATATTTTTTTTTAACTAAACTAAATAAATATTTAGTAATTAAAATATAAATAAATAATTAGTTATTAATTCAGAAGAAATAAAATGTAAACTCCGGGAAACTTACGTTGACCGTCATGTTGCAACTTGAAAGTTGAGAAACATTGTCATGCTGAACCTCAACATCGATTGAAATCATTTTATTAGTTGTTGGTTTCACATGGAAAAGTTCAGTAACAACAACAGATGATGCTATCTGGAACGAAGGTCATTATAAAATATTTTAGGCTTCTGTTTAAAATAATAATACTTTTTTTTGGACAGATTCTCGGATATTTTTTGCCAAAATATGAAGTAGATTTGCAATATATTTGTAATTATTTTTTTAAATTAACTGATAAATTTAAACATATAACCAATTATAAAATCTTTTCTAGTACGAATAATAAGTATTGCTGTTAATATTACATTACAATATTACCATTTTTATTTATCTTATTCATGAAATTATATTAATTAATTTGTCACCACATCAGCATATAAATCATTGCTAAAAATCATTTGCATAATAACCACTTTAACAGGTCTTTGACTTCCGCATTGTTTCTCCTTGTCTTCCTCTCCACAAATCACTTGATAATCAGATGATTCTTTTACGTTTACACCGATCTGAAAATTAATTTTGTAGAATGGTAATAAATTATATTAATTAATATTCGGTAAGATAAAATGTCATTTATTACATAAAAATGTTTTTACAAAAAGTGTTCAAATTAATCAAAAACGGTTATTTAGAATTTGATTAGCTTAAAAATGTAATTTTTTTTTTTTTTAATTTATTGTTCAATCTCAAATATCTACGAACATCCAAAGCGTGAGTTTGTTCGTGGAAGAGTTGAACTTCCAGCATGAAACTTTCTCCTTCAACAATCTCACTCGGACACTTCAAAGCCACGTGAACTTCTGTGGTTGTTGCAATCTGAATGCAACAAAGTAAAGTATTATTTATTCATTTAAAAAATTATTTTAAATTACATGATTTGTTTTAGCTTTCTAAGAAGAATTTTTCTAAAATGTTTTTGTAAGCAATTGAAATATTTTTGAAGTCGAATTTTACAGGTCACAACTACAAACCTCTTTAATTGATTTATAATAATTAATTAAATAAAAACTTGATTATGAATACAAATGTCTTATTCATGTATGAATGCAAATAGGTATAGGAATACAAACGCCTTGCTTGCATATGAAGACAAATGCGTTACTTGTTTACGAATAAAAGCACATTACTTGCAACGGTGTTGAGAAGCTCAAACCACTTCCATGATTTGCAACCACAGCAGACATGGTGTAGACCTTGGAAGCGGCAGACAGTTTTAAATTAAAAGTGGCAAGTCCTGAAGAACTGTGAATTAAAATTTATTTTGAAAACGTCTTGGTTAAAAAAGGTTTAAAAATAATCTTCATATTTGGCATTAAACTTTTAAACATAAATTTCTTTTTATACATTACAGGTTTTTTAAAAGAGTTTTATAGATAATTATAAAAAAAAATTTTTTTATGATATAAAATATCGATAACATACTCTGCTTTTCCATGATACCAGACCAAAGAATCAAAATGATCGTAAGGTGGAAGATTTAAGATGTCCTCATGTTTGCTTGGCAAGTTCTTTGGAGGAGCTGCAAGAATTCATAAAAATAAATAATTTGCAAAAATTTATGAGTTTAAATTTTTATTAATTTTGTAATTTTGAATTGAATAATTTCGAACTAATTACAGTCAAAAATAATACAACATTTATTTATGTATTTATTATAATGGTTTACGATGACTAAAGTTTGCATGTTAAACCACTGCTAATTATAGTTGTTTATTAATGAAATTGCCTCTTAAATCATCATCAAACCCACATGAATCTTTGATTTCCACATCCGTGAAAATGAGACCTTCTGCTTCCTGCAATAATATTTTATAATAAATTTGATTGTTTATGAAATAGTCTATTATTTATTTTACAATACTTATTTTATTGTTTAGAATTGATTAGTTGATCTGTTTAGAAATAATCTCATTAACCGATATTAAAAATTGATTACATTATAAATCACCTTAAACACTTGAGCAGGAGATGGGGCTCTTGAAAAGATGGTGATGGTGTCAGCAGATTTTGGAACAATGTTTGGAATGTTGCCGTACTTGAGCTTCGTAGTCCAATGTTTCATTTTGTTAAATGCCTAAATGTTTCATAACAATTGAAATTGATTTTTTTTTAATTGTTTATTTCACAAATGAAATATGAAATAGTTGCATGAGTCGAGTAAGTATAACAGAAACAACGACAAAATTAGACATTTAATTCCTTGAAATAATATATTTTATAAAATATCTGATAATCGCTTTATACAAAAAGATTTTATTTACTTAAAACTCAAGAAAATTAGAATAAATCTAGTTAAAGGTAATCTGTGACATATAAATATTTTTAATAAAATAAAATTATTAAACATTTTTAGCCAAACACAAATATTAAATATTTTTGGGACAACCACTTACAACTTGCTGTCGAATAATTTGTTGATTTTTTTCAAAAACAACAAAGTCCGAGTTTACAACGAGATAAACATCAGAGTTTGGTTCAGTTCTGACGACTGGATGGATGCTTTCTCCTGGATTTGCTAGTTTTGGACAATTTTCGATCATCACCTTAGTTGAATTAAAAAACATTTGCACTGAATCAAAGTTTTAGTCACTTGCAACAATGACTTAAGACATTATGGAGTTTAGGAAATTTATTAATGTCTTTATTTTTTTTACATTGATTAATTAACTTATCCCTGTCGAATTTGATTTTATGTCGTAACAATGTTGTTAATGTTGATTCTTTTAAAATATTTTATTTATTTTTATCTTCTCAAATCTGATATTTTTCGCTTTTTTTGTTTATTGCTTCTTTTCATTATGCTTTAAACTGATTTACATTAAGTACTTTTAATTATCTTAACCAATTGAAAGTATAATAAGTAACCGTTATTAACCAATAAATAATAACTATTATTTGTCAGTAAATAAATAACTACAAACTTTCTCCTCGTTGTGGTCGACAGTAAACATGAGACTGTCTGCAACGATTTCTTGTTCCGGTGAAACGGTCCAAACGAGGAGCCAACATGTGCTCATGAAACGAGTTGAGTTGCGAGGGATGGTAACGGAGAAATTTGAAGAATGGTTCATTAGGAAGCGTTCCAACGAGGTGACCTTTGACCCTGGTATAACTCCAGAGGTCAGCAGAAGACCTTGACTGAAGACCTGCGGAGATTTTGAAGCACGAGTTATCAAAATCCTGCATTCGCTGCTTGTTGTTGCATACTTTTATAAGGCACTATTTTAATAGCACTTGATGCTGATTATTATTGAAAGTTGTTAATTTATTTAATATTTTTATTTAAATTTAAATTAAAAATTTTTAAATTTAATACCTCGTAGAATGCTTTGTCAAAGTGGACTGAAGAAAACAGCACAGCTTTCAACTCATCGTTTCCCTGAAATAAATTTTATGAATAATTATTAATTAATAACAATAAAATAATTACATTATGAATTATTTACTTTTTTCCTCATTTATGCAAATCTAAAAGTCTTAGTAAGACTTAGCAAATAATCTTTCATTTTAAAAAATGTTTGGACTGAGTTAAGATATAAAATTGTCTAATTTCACAATTAATAAAAACAACTACAGATTTGTGGCAATTAACTGAATAACATGAATAAATAATGTTGATCAAACGTTATTAAGTTATTGAAGCCTCACCCTGACTCTCAGCTGCTCACTGGTTAGATCAACTCTTACCGTCATTCCCGAAGGACTGTTGGCATGAAATCTTTCAACTTCAAACTGCACTTTTCTTGAGACTCCATTTTTGCTGACTGATGCCTGTTCAACGAATAGCGTTCATTTGAAAATTATGGTCTTGGTTCATTATAAATAATAAATGTAATAACTCATTTACGTTTTAGCAATGTTTAATGATTTAATTATTTTATATATCACTGCAAATATATGTTATTGTATTATTGTCACTGTAATTATATTATGTAATTTAACAATGTATAGATAAGTAACTATAAATTACTAACATAATGTTTCACATAACTCTGAAACCAATACACTTACTCTTATTGAATTAGCAGCTGAAGGACCTAAAATTTTAGAAAGATTTTATACCTCAACATGAAATCCAATGTCGTCGTGATGACAAAAATGAGAAAACTGATGAACATCCTCCGAGGTTAGCTGCACTTGATGAGGATCATGCAAGAAGTATACTGTTTGGTTTGCTGATGAATGACCAACAGTTACGCTGATGTCCATTGGGTAAGTCATAGACTGGCCGAACATTGGTTTCAATTGCAACTACAAAGCAAATATTATTATTAAATTATTATGTGAGAGATAATTAAAATTATTATTACAATTACTAAGCAATACTTACGAAGTAGTTGAAGAAATAGCCGAATCTAAAATATCCTGAAGTCAAGTCGTGAACTTTGAACTCGTACGGGAAGTCAACAAAGGTCAGCAATTGTGATTTTGTGACAGAATGAATGGAGTTATTCCACAGAGAAGTATTTCTGCTATCTTTCACAGTTGCCACAACTTCAATGGTCTTATTGAGTAGAGTTTCATTATTTGGAAGGTCCAATCGGGATTTCAAAGTTGCAAGACTTATTGGCAAGCGACCGTATCCTTTGTGCAGCTTAAAAAGCGAATTAGGAATTGAATTATTATTTGTGATATTTATTAAGCTAAACTTAAGTCAAAATGATCACTTTCAAGGTTTGGGTTGTGAACTGTTTCATCGAATCTTTTAGTTTCACTTCAACTTGAAACATTCCTTCCAGTGGAAGTCCAGAATGTTGGCTGTAAAAATTTGGAAATTATAAAAATTACTGGGTTACTGCAAATTTATAACAGCTGTAATAAAATTGAACTTTAAATATTAAAATCAAAATAAATATTAAAATTAACAATTAAATATTAAAAGAATAAAATTCATATCTAGTTTGTTATTAATAAAATGGATCGATGCTACAAAGAGTAACATCTGTTTGGTCAATTACTATAAATCAATTGCAATCAATACATTATTAATTACCTGGCCAACAGGTGAACAATAAGATTGTCTTCACTCCACTGGTAGAAACGGGGAACATTCAAGTTTGCTTGAAACTGTTTGTTTTCTAAAGTTGATGAAATAAAGTATATCAAATAATAATACATATCAAGCAATAATACTTTACAATAAAACACATTATATAATAATACTTTCACAATTAACAAATAATAAATTCAACCGTGGTTGAGATCAATGTAGACGGTGGTACTTTCGTTCTGATCCTGGAAATAAATGTAATTAAACTTAATTTAAGATTCAGTTTTAATGACACAAAATAATTAATAAAATATAATTATTTGAGAAATAAATTAAAAACTGCCAACACGGACACCCTGATAGTGGAAAAACTATGTCTAGGGACGTTTTTTTCAAGAACGGATTTTCTGTGTGATACAATTTGACGCTTAACGACAGTGCTGAATTAAGAACCTGTCAAACTTTTATTTTTATACCTGCATGCCTGGAATGGTTCCAAAACTTGCCTATAGGCACATTTTTTTTTAAATTTAATTATTTTAAAATAAAATTTGTAAAATAAAGTTGGTGATAAAGCTTTTTGGATTTATGTTAGATTTAAAACTTGCTGTTTCGTTTGTGTTTAAGTGACTTTTGATAGAATTCTAAAAGATTGTTGGCGATAGATTCTCAGAAAAAAAATGGTTGCCATAGGAAAATGAAATTGAGTTCATGTCTGCCTACGAAAGAACTTATTCTATCACGAAATTCAGCAAGGAAACGAGTAAAGATGACGCAATGTCATTATAACGAAGTTAATGGCAAAGTGTTTGGAATGTTCTACCAGTAACAGGTCCATTTGAAAGACATTTATAATGCTTGCAAATTCTTTCTGAAATTGAATATGATAATGATACAATGATGCTTGTGTTAATGAAGGTGAACCTGATAAAAGCGCTATCGATCTTACATCATCAAGATCTGGAAAGCAAAGTTAAGGAACACAGAAAGAATCAAATTATTACCCAACGTTTTTTTAATAAATCGTAATAACTGAGTATTTCCTTCTTAAATATTGTCTACAAATGTGATAAATCACCTTCTATTTATTAATTTATATGGGTTTACTATATGCTATGGTTTAACTTAGATACCTTGATGTAGGGCAAAACCGCTCACATGGTCATTTTTTGTTGCTAAACTGTTTAAAAGTTAAAGTTAAAGTGTTAAACTTTCCCTATAGGCAGTTTTTACTGCACAAAGTTAATGAAGATCTGAGCAAGTCAATTAAGTAATCATTTTAATTGATATTAAATATTTACTTACTAAAATTAGTTGATACCAAATAATTATTTATTTAATTTATTTAACTCAGTTTATTAAGTTTGCTTTTAATCTTGTTACCTGAACGCGGACAAGAATGGTCAAATTGGTAGCTGGAACGGGTAAGAATGCCGGTATCAACATTTCCTTTCTGATCATTCCTGCGAATCAATGTGCTCAAATCAATCGAAATCTTGAACAATTGTTTTGACGGTGATGATGATGGCTGTGACGATAAATATCATCAGATAGACATCAATAAAAGTATTTGGAAGCTGGAGGTTTGCGCTCCTGCAAGCGAAGGTAAAAGCAACCTAGCTTCTTGTACTGATACGAGTGTACTTGCAAATGAGCGCTATGTAAATAATTAGCAAACCAAAAAAAATCTTCTTATATATATTTTGAATAAATTTTTAAATTCACCTTTTTCTGGAACTTCATTGGGCCATTCGGTGTAAATGTTTCTTCCTTTCTGAAAGAAAGATATTTGCATCGTAAATACTGCGATTAAATTAATAAATTTCATTAATTAGTAAAATGTATACTAAAGTTATATCTTAAAGTTAATGAAAGTGAATTTTTAGTTTTTAACGAGCAACTAACAAGCACAGCAATGTAAACACTTCCAAGGTATGGAGATGCATCCGGATATAAGACTATCACATTGAACCCCACTGTGACCAAGTTTGTTTGTAAATTTAAATGTAACATTTAAATATATTAATTAACATATTAGGTGATATTTTGCAGATTCAACTTGTATACAAAGAGTATCGCTGATGCAAAATTAATGCACTAACTAACTATTAACTGTGTAAAATAACATGTTTAGTAATAAACGGCAAATTACGCATGTCTCCGTGCTTGTAGCGTCTTCTATCAGGAGTGATCAATATGTGAAGTTTCTGTCTTCTCACAGGAAGCAAGGAGGAATATTTGAAAATGAAACATGTGTCCGATTCCAACTTGAAGTTGTAAGTGGTTTTTAAGATGTCGACATTTCTGGGAATCTGAATTTGTGGATGTAATGTAATGCATAAAGTTGTAAAAAAATAACTAACACTTAGGAAATGAATTATGAAATCACAAATTACAAAAAAAAGTAGATCTATTAACAAACCATGAAATTGAGTTGCTTTGAAAAGCCTGAGTCATTAAAAGTAAAAAAAGAATTTTGTTTTAATTAATCAATTAATTTAATTTTTTAACTAATTTATCAATTATCGTATTTAAAACTCATTACATCCATTCAATAAAACACGTCTTCACGAATTCTTAAATTGTCTCACAAAACAAACAAATTTACTCTTTGGTGATCCATGCAGTTGTAAGGGCCAAATTGATCTGTGGTTGACAAGCTCTTCAATGCTGGCTTCAATTCTGAGGGTGCAGTTGAACTCAGAAGTGTCACTGGTGTCGCCAACAAATGGGGAAGTCAAGTTGTAAAGCTCCAAACGAATTGAAAATTCAGATCCAGGATGAATAACTCCGGCCGTGATGATGGAATGAGATCTGAATTTATTTGCGGGTTTATAGATTTTTAATGTAATTTCTTAATGTTTTTATTCCTAACGTAATCACGTACATCACAATTATAAGACAAGTCAGCAAATAAATGAGAATAATGAACGTAAATGTGATATGCGTTATTTGTGCTGACATTTAAGAAATAAGAAATATTGACAGCAACTCACTGAAAACATGAACAGTGAGGTACTTTTTAAGTTTTAATTAGCTGGTATAAAATCATAACTGCATATGCATATGCGAGGATACCTTCTTTGGCTATTCATTAACTTAATATTCAGTAAACAAATAATATTAACATATTCATTATGCCTCATCATCAATGACTTTCCAAATTACCTTAGCGGATCAAACACAGCTTGATAAGCCAAACTCCCATTAGCCAACAAGAAGATGCTTAAGACGAGAATCCACAAAAAATTGCACATCTGAAATCAAAACAAAAAATCTTATTACATTTGATCGCAATTCAATCTAATTAGATTTAACTAGATTTAAACGTTTTAAAAATTCCAAGTTATAATGAAATGAAAACGATATTTAATAATTAATATCAAACTTTTGCCGTCTGCGAGCGAACGTGGACGACAGAAGAGCAACGAAGCAGAAACAATTCCCAATTGCAGTGATTTCACTTTGACTTGAAAAACGTGCAACAGATTGTTTTAATCGATGAAATAATTTCATTGTTCAGGACGTTCATTATTGAACTTTATTGATTTTGCTTTTATATTATATTGCTACAATTGTTAGTGCTACTATAACTAAAATTAATGTTTACTAAAATATAATTTATTACATTACTTAGTTTATCATTTCTAAATCTTCATAGTTACGCATCATCAAATAAACATTGTGTTAATATGTGGTTCAAAAATTTAAGTTATGCACATTTAGATTTCATATGTATTTTTAAGAGCATAAACTTAAATTAGCTTAAATGTTTGAACCCCATATTACATAAAAATACATGTGAATTTTAAATGCTATACCACCGCGTTAAGTTAATTGATAATAGTTATAATAATTAATTAAAGCTCGGGGTTGTAATGGTGTCGCAAAGCAAGACTGTGCAGACCACCTAACGTCCGATTTTATAATATCCATCTAGAAACTTTTCTAAAGGATTTTATTTCATTTAAATCATTTGAGTTGAAATACTACCAATCACTGATTGCCTTATTATAACATTGCACTAGAGTTGAATTAAACGGACTTGCTTCATTTGCGAATTTCCTTAATATCAAATTGGTGGTTCCTTAATATAAAATTATTGCATTATTATTACTAATTCTTGATATAGCTTTGACGTAGCATCACAATAATCAGTAATACAATGCAGTACATATTATTCTAATGGTAGGCATATTACATATTTTATAGTAATAATTACACAGTTATAATAAACAAATATAAAATGGTACATTTTTATTAAAATAAATCTATTATAAATGTCCTGCCTCGATTGATATTCACTAAATTGCCTGCGACGAATTGCCCTAGCACCCCTTTGACGTTATGCTTAGGCGCCACATAAATGGACTATTAGTATCATTCTTAAAAAGTGATGGGCACTTTACTGAAGTACTGAAGTTAAAACTGCTGAAGTTATAACTATTGTACATTTTCAGCAGTTACACAGTATTTATAACTATTTTCGTCCTTAGTTGGCAGGTAGTTATAACTACTTTTGTGAAATAATTAGTAGTTATAATTACTTAACAGATATCAAATAAAAATGTAATATTATTAATATTATTTGTATTTTTGGACTGATATTATCAAATAAGCTAGTGTTTTAATAAAGTAGTTTGAATACTGTAAAATAAACAATAGCGTTATTAATTACCTCTTATTAAAATTCATGTTTTCTAATTGATTAATCCTGATCCTATAAATCCATAATAAATGAATCCATAACATTTTTCTTTGTTTGAGGTAAGACGTTTCAGAATAATCAATTCATCTTGTAAATTTAAATATTTAATTTTGTGAAGATTAACAGGCCTTCTATCGCTTATGTATAAGGCGCTCCTTTGTATAAGACGCACAATAACTTTTTGAGTGAACGTGAAAAAGCGAACCTGTAAATAAAAGTTTTACAACCACTGTATGGGCGCATCCAGTCTTAGACCGTAAAGATTATTTTATAATTATGCCATTGTATAGACGGAAAAACACAATGCAGTGTAAGTGTAATATAAGTATTGCCTCTTAAAGTTACGTTTCGCAGGTGGAAATTTGTTAGATTCCAAGATCTTTGCTATGAATAATCAGGTGGTCGGACTTTGCATAAAAGTTACTTTGGTATTTGACATTTTAAAAAGAAAGCCTCAAAATTTCCATTGCACCATTTATTCATTGATTGACAATATCCAATGTCCCAAAAGAAAAACATTTAAAGCAATTGCATTGAGAGCTGATGACTCTTCATTCACTGGCACTTGGGGGAAGGAAGATGTCTTTCCACAGTCACCTCTTCCAGCGGTCTGATGGCCATTTCATCTGGAAATCAATCAAAAAATGCAACTTATGGAATGAATGATTTTAATTGAACAAACATTGAATGACGTCAGGGTAAAAGTTAATATTTTAGTCTGCATTTGCGAGAAAACTTACCTGGTTCTTGGACGAAGTAAGCTCTTACAGGTTTTGCTTGAACTTCTTCAATCCAGTTAACCCTTCGGAATTCTAGAGCCAAATGCAACTTCTTCGATTCCGGGGGCTAAAGTTGAAAATAATAAATGTTATCAAGTTAAAATGATGTCGAAATGAAAAAAGTATGGAAGCAAAATCATTTTTATTTTAAAATGGACATCAGTAGTATATGATTTACTTGGAGCAGGAAGACATAAACATCATCGCCTTCGTTGAAGATAAGGTTCTTTAAAACGGGTCCAAGATTTTCCTTGCTCTTCCTTTCATCCAACTCGTAACCACTCAACGAAGGAACCTCAATTGACACGAATCCGCGTGGATCTTCTTCAAGGAAACTAATAAAAAAATTCATAATTATAACTGCAAGACAAATTGACATTATAAATAATAAAAATTTTGGACAGCCAAAAAATTAATGAATAATAAAACATTACCCAAATGACTTTGTTCTATTTTTATGCCACAAACTATTCTTTTAAACTATCTAAAACTAGAAAGAAAGAAACACTCGCAGCTGGTTACCTCACGGTGACCTTTACTGAAATAGTCGCTGGATTTGATTGGTTGATTTCGACATCCAAGTTCATGTATTCAGAGTTCAAGTAGGGGATGGTTTTGCTGTGCTTCTCAATAGACTGAAAGTACAAATTTATTAATTAAATGTGAAATTACATACATTAAAAAGTGTTATTCATAAAACCAGATCATCACACACCTGAACTAACATCAATCCCGATCCAGACGATTCAACTTGCACTGGTCTTCCGAGACTTTGGTTTGTGTGCTGAAGAAATAATGTTAAACTGTTAAATGTTAACGAGAACTGATGGCATCGAAAAGAAGAAGAAGAATTATTCTCACATGAAACCAAATGCTTCCAACAAAGAGAGGATGAAGAACTTTCAACGATTCCTTCCTTCCATCCGACAAGATGACTTCGACGTCAGCATTGACTTTCTGCTCATTAAATCGCCTCAAGAACAGTCTTCCGTACAGCGATAAAGCACTCAGAGCAACGAAGGTATCCTTGGCAAATAAGGAATAATATTTTTTTTTAAATAATCACATTTTATCCTTATCTTTTATATCTTATATTTTATACTTACTAATTTAATAATCAATTATTGTTACAATTTAATAATTAATTACTGTTACAATTTAATAATTAACTAGTGTTACAATTCAATTACCTCAGAAGAAACAAACGTTCCACCAGGTCTCATTTGAGAAATTATCCAGTTGATCGGTCGGGCATTTTCCAAGTCACACATGGCCATGTGAGTCAGAGCTCCATAAGCAGTTGATTCCACACTCAGCGAAGATTCTTCTTTTCCAAACTCCCAATGCCTCGAGTCATCTGCTCATTTCACTTCTTTATTTTATCCAAACTTTTGCGTGTTTGCAATAAAAATATAAAAATACCTCTGTCGACAGCCAACAAATCTCTCTGTCTGATAACTTCGATAATCTTGTCACTTCTCGCCAAAACGAGAGAATAAGCGGCAACGTTGACAGCAAATGTATCATTGGAGATTTCTTTCGATGCAACGAGAGATTCGATGAAAGGTTTGGAGCTTTCGACGGCGTTGTCAATCAATTTAGCGCATTTGTCCGAGAGCTAAAAATTAAAAACAATTAATGGTCACATAAAGTATTTGGAATTACTCAAACAATACGAACTTCTAAAGAATTTCTTGCTCTAATTAGGCTGATAAGGACTTGAGATGTCAGTGGCACATTCTTTGCTCCATCAATCTTTTGACATAATAAATGGAAATAATATTAGTTATTGGATAACTTGAACTGTTAATAAATGTGTAGTAAATCATTTGGTCGTCCATCAAAAGAATTACCTCATTTTTTTGTTCAAAACATGGACTCCCTTCTCTTCGACAAATGATCCATCTTCTCTTTGTCTCCTTACCAACCACATGATCGCCTTTTCAGCTGCTTCCCCGTACCATGGCAACACCTTTCGAAGTTCAACCATGGAGTTCAACATCATGGAAGTCAACCTGGAATAAATTCAGTAACGATTTTCTTTATTATCAAAGAATTGATCTCATTTCAATACTACCAAATATAGCCTGGAGAATTCAAGCGGAAGGAATAAGATCCATCACTGTGTTGCTTATTTAGCATATTTTGAACATCTGAAAAATAAATAATAAATTTATGATTTCATAATTATTTGCTGTTTTAACAAAATTTTTAAATTAGAAAAAATTACATTCGATTATTGATCTGACGCATTTTTCTCCATCAATGTCAACTCCAAAAGATCCATTTATGTGCTTTCCTTTAAAAGAAGACAAAATATGGACATGGAAGTGCGAGTTGTTGGAGATGTGCTTAGCAACAATGACTGCCTGGAGAAACTTGATCTTCAGTCTTTCTTCGAGCAACGTTGGAACGCTTTCACGGCATACATTTTCAGTTGCAGGACCCATTACGTCACCTGTTAAGTATTAAATAAATGGGCGCTGATAATTTTCAAATTAGTATCAAAATAATTCTTAAAATTTACCAAATATTTTCAGATAACTTCTCCCAGAGTTTTCGACTTCATTTTCTAGGTTTTCGTTCAATTCTAAGTCGACATTGTGGGCATTTTCAAAGTTATCGAGCAACTTTGTTGTAGTTGTTACAACCACTTCGCCTTCGTACTTGAAATTATTCATTAAATTATAAATTGTATTTACTCAATAGGTCCAATATTTGGTAAATATTGAGTGAGGATGCAAAACAATAATTATTTTAAAATATTTTATTTTTTAATACTTTCTCTTGCTAATCATATTTTAACAAACTTACTTTGACTCTAATAGGAGCAGACAGATTTTGGGACATTTCAGATGAATGGACAGCAACATTGAGGAATGTTCGCCTGTATGAATCCTCTGCCACTTGAATGATGAAGTACGCCACTTGGTTGCCTTTAGGTGGAATCTTTGGAAAAAATTTTTTTTTTAATTTATAATTGTGGAAATTATGGTTAATTGGTTGCTTAAAATCATGTTTTTCTCACCGATATTTTCTGAACCTTCACTGAACTTTCAACTTTTTCATCTTCTGAACAAATCACTCTGAAACCTTGACCCTCGTTCACTTGAATTTGGACCTTAATTTGTCAAATTATTTTTCATCATAGACTTCATTAACTTAAAAATTACATTTTAATAACATAATTTAATAATTTATTTGTAATTGAATCCCTCAACAACTCACATCCTCTTGCTGATCTCGTGTGTTGTAAAGAACAACTTCAAGAACAAATCTTTCTCCTCTCACGACTGATTTTGGATGTTTCAGGGTTGCCAGGACAACGGCAGTAATAATGGACTATTAATTTTAAGTTAACTTAAGTTAACACATTTCAAAACGATTAGATTAAATTGATTTGTATCTCAAAAATGTTTGAAGACCTGGGCAGGTTCATAAGTGTGGATTCCATTTCCTCGACCGAAGACAATACCAGTCCCAGTGTAAAAGCCGACTTTCTCGTCAATTTTAAAATGCAGTTTCAGTTCTCCATTTGCACTAAAAGAAATAGTTGCTTTTTAAGTAATAACAGCATCAAAACATTTCGACGCAATATCATTGTATATTGACCTTAGAGTTATAAATACAATAGTAGGTCATACCCGCTTTCAAGTGTGAACCAATATAAAGGATCAAATTTTCCCATATATTCCAACTGATTAAACTTCGACTTATAAAGAGAACCGTCAATCACTTTGAAAAGGTAATCGCGTAATTAAACAAAATATGGAAACCCGCTTTGAATTTCATCGGGGGGTATCTGTGAAAATAATGTTTTAAAATGATGAGAAACACATTAATTACCATTATCATTATCATTAGTATGAATTTTATCGGTTGTAACACTGACCAGAACTTTGAAAGTTCTTGAGGACACTGCAACTCTTTGCATCGCTGGAATAAAAATTATTTTTGAAAGAAAAGTTCCATAAAAAAATATCCAATTCAAAATTTGTTATAAAACAAAGTTGTTTAGCAAATTTTAGTTGAAATGAAAAAATTGTCACAACCATATTGATATTCCAAGCCTCGTTGAAATCGACAAGTTCCTCAACTGTTATCCTCACGTGTTCAGTGCATCCGACAGAATCATTCGGTTCATTGGTTTTGAAGAGGTTGACATGAATTTGAAGTTCCGTGTTTGGGGTGATGACGTCACTTGTGACAATGACATATGTTCTAATGGTGTTTCGTAAATAATAAGTTAATATACACAAATTAATACAAAATAAAACTAGTCATTTAATCCATAAGTAAACTTACATGTTGCCTTTTTCATCGCAGGCTCCATAGTCGTTGCAAAAACAACAAAGCAGCAACAACTTTATGACCAGTGACCAATCCATCTGCAAGTAAACGCCTTTGAAAATTAATCTTATAGTTATTGTTTTAATCACATTTTATAATTGTATTATTACTGCTTAGAATAGTTTATATTATTTATTTTATCATAAATTACACTTTATAGCCAATTACTTTATGTAATTTTTTGATAAATCTTGGAAAACTACCTAACCCTTGCAACGTTGCAATCACAACTGAAGTGCAGGCTGACAAGTCTTCGTAGTAGCACAGGTTTTCAAATATTAATTTCTGAAATTATCGATTCTCAACAACAAGAACACTTTTCTTAATTAACACCAGGCAGTCAAAAGTTGGAAAAGAATGAGCATCGTGGGGTGTGTTTATGACTCATTCATAAATGTGGACAGTCATTGTTTTCCAAGTGTATTGTTTAAACATTTCTGTTATTTACAAACTAATTAATTAATTAATTAGTAATTAAAATGATTTTAACTGCAACATCGTCAACCAGTGACCTTTTTAGGTCATTAGTTTATAAATTAGTTTAAAATTAGCTTAATAAACTTTATTTCGATTCCAAAATATAATATATAATATATAATTTCTCCAACTTTTGTATGTTATCAGGTTGATTACGAAATTCACCGAAGCACAAGGATGGAATAACAATGAAATGGCATGGAGCGACAAATCACGCTACCAAGTTGGTAGTACTAACTGCTACATCTGCTCACCTAACGAACATTGCTGTTAAAGTTGATTTATCCTAACACTGAATCAGTTTAAACCTTCAAATATCAGGTGCTACAGATTGAATTTGTAAAGAGGTTTTTATGATAATTATTCTTGAATCTACCCTAGCTGAGCTGTTTAAGTTCATTAATTGATTTTCAACTCTTAACCAGATTAATGGCCTGGATAAATCTGGTAGAGTATGCAGAGACACTCATTTCGTCTCAATGTTGAGTTAGCGCCAACTACCGAATCAAACTAAAATTGAAAAACGCTAAGTTACAGGTTCGGTCAGATATATGCCGATAATGCAAATAATATCTCTGACAATTTATAGGTCTTCACAAAGTAATAATCAATGCAATAAATTAAAATATTATTAATACGATATAATTCAATTTTACTACAGCCAAATATAATTTCAATATCAGGTAAATACCAGACATAAAAAAATATTGTTATAATGTTGTAAGCATTAATATAAACATAGTTTGTAATTTGTTGTAATATCAAACTTTATAAAATTCGAAACTGATTAAATCAAGATTTGTAATAATAAAACAAATGATCTACAGTTAATGTTAACTGTTACTGAAATTTTGTTGGATTAATACAAATGCCCTAGTTTGTAATTTTGTTATTTTTCCTTGGGAAGGAGCGCTATATAAATGGTTACAAGAAGCGCCTCTGACGCTATGCATATGGCGCTATATAAATGAAGTTACAATTACAATTACAATTACATATGTCCACAGGCGCCAAATAAGGCTTTTTATAATCGTATTATATACAACATTATATTATAATAACTGAACTAGGGTAATAAAACGGTCATAAGGTTACTGCAGCGGCTACATCAGACGTATCACAAGTTCTCCAACTCTGTTTCTAGCCCTCTGCCAAAAAAGATTGTGTACCACAAGTCTAGGTGATCTTGCTCCTGTTAAAGGTACAAGAGAGACATTGGAAAAAAAGAAACTTTGCAGTTAAATCAAGAAAAATAAATCTTTTGTGTACTTCAGAATACGGCAGTGACTTAATATGTCATGCAATTTAATTTCTATAAATTTGCTTCTTTAAATACAATGTTTAAATAAAATTTAAATGTTTTCGTTATTCGATGTAATAGAGAAATGTGATTAGACAGTGTGGATTTTATAGTTGGTCCCGGGGCAAAAATATCTTAGCTGCGCACTATTTATTTGAATGCAGCTGTGTTGCTTTAATTACACTTTTTCAACTTTCATGATGCTAAATTAATGAATTCATTTTTTAATATCAAGCCTTATCGCAATTGTCCCCGTCCTCTAAGTGCTTAGGCATTTTGTCTATAATGTAGTTTACGTAAGGCTAATTATTATTTTGTAACGATAAATTATACTCCCATTAATAATACAATTTTGTAGAATAACTTCGTTGTACCTGAAACTAAATTTTAGCGAAAGACACTAACTTTACGCTGTTTGGGCAATTTAACAATGATAAATTAGTGACGTACTTATACAAGTACTTGTTCATAATCGATCTGTTGTGAGACTGGTTTATTTGGCGTCAACATGTTTCCCAGCTTTCACGATAAGCCTACATAGGTTTTATGTTTTTTGCCTTATTCGACAGGTGGTGTTGCAGACACGTTCTCAAACCATACAATGTGCGCATAAATAACCATTAATAAATACATGATTTTGGTCAAGCTGAAAGTTATTGGTACAAGCGATATGTAAGCATATATTTAGACATATCTAGAGAGGGAAGTAAGATAGTTTTAAATGCAATCAACCCAAAACATAATAAAGATTGACGATTGATTTTGAAACTGTATTGTATTAGTGTTAACACCTGCTCATAAATAAGCCGATACATTGCTCTGGTTAGCCATTGCTTCGCATGTCTGCTCAAGATGAACAGGCTAGTTTTGCAGATGGGACCCTGCTTTTCTATTTATCTTTATCAGTTTATACAATATGTTCACATTAAGTTTTTTTCAGATTTCATAGCAATTTGTCTGAGGTATTCAGTCGTTTGTGGAAGTTGGACGCAAACGCTTGTGAGCCCAACAAAGATTACGTTCTAAATCTACAAAGTAACTTATTTAGAGTCATTACAATAAAATCAATTAATAAATCCTTCAAATAATACAACTTGCTCCACAGAAAAGGCAAGAGGACAAAGAGATCTTTCTAGCGAGAAATTGTTCACGAAATTCAGCGAGCATGTTCTTAGCAGGCCAACATATGCAGGTAAAATTTTATTTTTGTTTGCTTAGGTTTGATGTTCGTAAAATAAAATCAAACTCATTCTTCGCTTACTTTATCAATTGCGAAAATTAAAATTTTAAGAGGAATTTATAATTAATACAGTTATTTAAAATTAAACTTACTGCATTGTTTAAAAAGCAATGATTATATTTGCGAGCCTTCTGCAAACTCCTTGACAACTATGAGGCGGATACAAACTCGCCTGAGGTGGAAACAAAAGAAGAAAAACAGGAAGAAAATGAATTTCTGACTGCCATCATGCAAACTAAGGTGATGAAAGAAGCCCATGCATACTTGAAAAAGGAGGGAAAAAGTTCTGCTGACGAACAAGCCTTCAGAGAGCAGCTGTACGACATCTGGTTCAGATCGTACAGGCGTAAAGTCTGCGACAAGTGAGTCTTAGGGTGACCATACTTTTATTCCTAACACCAAGCTTAACCAGATTGATGCCAAATTAGCAGGGCTGTCAAAATCGGATACCAAATTATTAATTTTAAGGGGAAATGGAGGACAATAAATTATCTTTGATTAGAATGTAGTATGCTAATATAATATAACATAATATAATGTAATATAATATAATATAATATAATATAATATAATATAATATATAATATAATAATATAATATAATATAATATAATAAATATAATATATAGAAATAACCCGGTGGTCCGCAAACTGGAAAGTTTTTGAGTAAGTTTACTTAAGCAAGTATTCAGTTGTTAGAAGTGAACCATCAAGGCGGAGATTTGAGTATCTAGAACTTCAGGCTGTGTGAAGTGTCTTGTCCGATGTTTTTGAGATCATCTTGATGGCAAAAATAGAGGGACACCGCATAGGAAAAATAGAACCATGATATAGTTAATTATTTATTGCTCGGTTACAACAATATACAAGTTAACATCTAGTAAAAGTGCTCGCGCCTATACTGTTTATAAAATTTCGCGAGCAGACGCAAAGGACTATTCCGTTAGTCACCTAGCTGCGTTAAATATTAATTTGGTAGATATCATGAAGGTAGATATCATGTAGGTACATTAGTGTCAGTCGAATAACGAAATTATCTAAACCTCAATTTCAAAGCCGCAGTAGAGAGCGATTCCCTGAGCTAACTTTCACGCAAAATAAACACTTAATAACAAATTCTAAAAATTCATAAATTATTTTCAGAGAGATAAACTCTTCCGGATTTGAGCATGTTTTTGTAGGCGAGATACAAGGTGACGAAGTAATAGGATTCCACAACTGGATCAACATTTACCTGCAGGAAAAACATGGAGCTCTAGATTACCATGGCTACTATGATGATGAAAAAGTAAGCCTGTCAACAATATGACATCAGGATGGGTTGGGGTTTGCTTTCAGCTAATTTACAATATTTATACTTTTTAGCTACAAACAAATGGACAATCTTTAGAGTTATTGACATTTCAATTCTCCTGGAGAGGTGTTATAAAGCCAAGGAGCAGTAGCTTTTTTGGTACAAGTCCAGAATTGGAGATAGCCGTGTATACCATAGCATTCCTTTGCAAAAAGCCAGAACTGTTTGTAATGATCAATGGTTATCCCGTGGAACTGAAGATCTATTGTCACGGAAAAGGTATAGGAACTGCTTATCCAAAGTGTCTTATCCACTAGATAACTGATTAGTAAGCTTTGTTTCAGTCATCTTATTTAAAACTAAAATGAAGTACAATGCTTAATTACTTCAATAAAATCAAATGCATGAAAAAATAATGGCATGCTAAATCCCACAACTTTCTAATGACTACTCGTAAAATTTGAGTCACCTTTACGCTACGAATTTACATTAACATGAATATGAACTAGACATTTTCTGAAAGTTTGCAAACACACATGATAATATAAATTAATATAAAATATTTATAAATAAAGTGTCTTGATACAAATGTGAAAATAAATCTAAATAAAAATATAAATATTTGAGGACAATCTTGACTGAAAAATATGAGAAAATGGAGAAGTAACTCTGTCAATACTTATAGAGGCATGCATGCCATGAATTAAGGGTAAGTATTATTAATAATCTTAGCCAGAAAAGTTTAGAATTTCCTAAATGAATCCCTAAAAGGTCTACAAACCTACAAAATCTAATCAATCACTTTCAATATTCCAAAAGCATAAAATATAAGAAATAAAAATATTAAAACACTGATTAAAAGTGTAATTACTACAATTTTGGCACAATAGTAGGCCATTTTTGAAGATGTGAACACGATTGTCGTTTGGGAATTCCGATACTGAATGAGAAAACAAATAACGCAAATTTTGCTAAATTCAGCAACTGAGTTACAAGACATTTTATAATTTGAGACCCACAGTCTAGTTAAGTGACTTGAGTTCTGGAACCAGAATTCTTACGTACACCTGCATTTCGAAGATTTCAGGACATTGTTAAATGGTTTAAATGAGCAAATATCGATATATGGCCTGGTAGTGGACAAGAGCCCCTGCTGTGACAAAACAATGCCAAACTGCATGGGCACATGGCAGAATTCCATCAGCTTTGAAGAAGAAAACTCCTAGAATGTAGATGGCACCACCATAGGCAACATCGAAGAGGCCACTGGAATCCTTCTGTGTGTATTAATTGAATACGTAACGAATGAGAATTTCAGTTAAAGAATAATTAACTTTCCAAACAATTATTTTATGTTTAATATAATTGTAATGATAAGTAACTGCAATGCAATTTAATCATTTATGTTGATTACTGAGGATTTATTTCACACACAATTATGTGTGCCACTAATAATAACATTATTGATGCTATTATATAAAATTGTAATTAGTAATCATATACTTAATTAAGTAGCAAAATCTCTGCAATAATGTTTTACCAAGTTTACTAGCAGTGAAATAACAAGCTTACTATATCGATTGTCACAAATGCAGGCAAAACACCAAGACTGAGATAGAAAATGATTTCAAGCCACTTGAATCTTAAAAATTTTAATTAACACTTGAAAGGTTTTAGTCTTTAAAAAATATTCATTAAAAATTTGGTCAAAATGTAAATTATAGAATGCAATCATTTTCAATAAATATTTTGTATAATTGGCAATCACCTCTCGTGAAACCTGCATTGGTAAACAATACCCAGAAAAGCTGCAAGCCAAATTGCCACAACAACAAAGCTGACCGCATTACTGTGAAAATCCCTGAGGATGAGCCAAGGTGTGTAGGAAGCTGCAATGAAGAGGTAGATGGCTGCCCTGTCACCAAGGTGGAACATGCTCTTCAGTAAGCTGTAAAATCAAGTTTACAAATTTCTTTCACTAACGAAACAGTCGATTCCACAAGTGATTGTCATCATGACGTACTAAAACAACATTCTTACCAGTTCTTTTGCTTCACATAAGCAACAAAATGAAAAATTGTAGAAACACTGAAAAGAGACACAAGACAAACTCCATAAAGGGAAATGACCAGGAATTTCTTTAGACTGTCTGACAGTTGCAGCATATTGTAAAATCCAAGAAGACTTGGTAAAATCCATATCTGGCATTACAATCAATCAGTTCATGTTTATAATTAATTATGAGCCCAAATCCAACTCTGAATTTAAAAAAAGTATCTAGTCTGGCACATTAAACCATTTCCAATGAAAATATCAATGATTACTTTGTAGTTCAATTAGATGCAAGTCTGTATACTAACTGCATGAGTAATCATGTTTGCAATGTGCTCCACTTTTGTTGGTTCATAGGTCTTACGTGAAGACATTTCCTTTGGTGAACTAACCATAAAATTATGTAATTAAAATGTCCTAAATAATATCAATTGTCATTTCAAACTTAGCTTAAATTAAATAATTAAATTTAAACAATTGATACGATTTAAAATATTATTAAATGGCATGCAAGTCAGCCCAGAGGGTTACATGCAGAGGCAACATACGTAATGTGTTGTTCGCAATCCATCTTGTGCTACTAGGCAAATGGTCGACATAAAGCGCCTCTGATGCCATGCAAATGAATGCATTTACAGCGCATATGATACAATTGTACCCTATCGTGCATTGATGGAGCAACATGGACTAAAATTATCAGGCAAAAAGACATTTCACCATTAAATACATGCGTGCTAACGACGAGTTTCACGTGCATTACTTCAATTTTCTAAATATAAAAAAATGTTGAATAAAACTCACGCTGAGCTAGTATAATAATCGGGATGGCCATGAGAGTTGCACATTACCGTAATTAATAACCATAACACAACTTTATCTATTTATTTATTTACGGTTTTTCTAGGAATGTAAACAACAGACACTTAATTCGGAAAAAATTTCCTGGCATATTCTTTAGCAATATTTAAACGTCTATTACGTCTAACTTTTACAAGTGTTAAACTATATTGTATATATTCTTATATTTTATTTTCCATAGTGCATCTGCGAAACTCCACATTTTTAGTAGCTTTTCAGTAGGAAATTCTGGGATGTAATTTCAGCCTTTTCCTGTTAGTAAACAATTTAACACTTGGTGTAAAAATAACAAAACTTATTAAATTCATTTGTTTTGATGAGCTGGATTGATCTATTTTTTAAATTTTTGTATTAAAAGGTATTTATTTTTTATTTTGTTTTATCAAAGTCACTAGATATTTTAATTGAGATTTTTGAAAAATGGAATTTTCGACTATACATTGGAATTAATGTAATTTCGCTCATTATTTCATTTGACATGGAAGGTGCTCAGGAAGGAGACCGCTTAGTTCAAGGTTTATTTCAAGTTTTGTGTATTTTTCAACACAACATGTTTCATTCCGACATTATCATGTGTCAATGTGTCAATCTCTGAAGATGTCAACCCTGTTTAAAGTAATTTGAACTCGTGAGCAAAATCAACCAGCCGAATTAACTGTAGATTTTTGTGGGCCGGGATTTTGCAATGGTTATAACATTTTCGAATGACTTATTATCTTTAACGAGCAAAGATTAAATTCTAACAGTTTGAAATGGTACAACTTTAGGGTAAAGCCGTCCGAGTTGCATGCATGAATGTTCAAGATGGCGGGGTAAATTAATATGCCCGCGAAACACGGCTTTACCCAACTTTAACTATAGGATATTGCTTTGGTAAGTAGTCGTTTCTTCCCTTTCTGGGTTTACAGAGATTATAAACTTTGTCAATGTATGTCCCATATTCCAGGTGCTCCATATCTAATTTCGTTCCAGTTTTTGTTTAATCCATTGTACTTTCTCACAATCAGTTAGAAACTGAAAGGTGCAATTTATAGTTGACTGAGTCCTTGAAAGAATATTCTAATATAATTTTAATTTTTTTGTGAAGCTAAATTTGTTGAAGTGCAGTGTTTGCAAACGTCTTGGCAAATAATTCATCTTTCCCAAGTAAAGTAATTTGCTTTTTGAAAGATCTTTTCAATTCTTCCATTCCAAAACTGAAATTGCCTAGGTCCCACGGGATTGTGAAACATTGGACTTAAAATAAATGAACCACTCTTTTCAGGAAATTTTCCTGAGTTCTTGCACAACTAAATAATTAATTGCAAAACTGGTCTAGTAAAAAATGAAATTTGTTGTCATTCCACATCATCGCTAAAATGTACACTGCCGCCATAGCTTTGGGATTTCAATTTTCTTATTTGGGCCTGGGCATAGTGAAATGCTTTAATTGTGGCCAAGGAGAATTTTGCGTAATTCAGAAATATTTACGCTTGATGTTGAAAGTGTAATAAAATAAAATCGCAACAATCATTTGGAAGCACAGGAAAACAACAAAGAATTTTCAGTAAACAATATTTTTTGTCATGGACAATTGTTATTGAATTATTCAATATTTGCTTTTACTTTCATTTTTGTAGATGATGGCACTGATTCAGAAGGACACGTAGATGTAGCCCTGGAAGAGTCACATACATCGGAAGATGATAGCGGATCCCAGGACTTATCATCCGCAAGCAGTGCTTCCAGTTTCTCGACTGGAAGATCGCCCAGGATTTCAGGAGTTAGTCATTCATTGCCTTACAGGAGAGTATCGAAGATTACCTCAAAGACAAGGACTCCACCAAGAAGATTCATCAGGCATTCAGCAAGAGAGTCGGGCATAATTGCTCAGGACGGACAAATGGGGTCGCCACTTCTGAGTGCCGATGGTGAGGTTTTTCTTTTGTTGTGGATTTGTTGTATGACAAAGGTAAACTTAATTTTTAGTGTTTTTAGTTAAATCTATCATTTATTTTCACACTTACAGACAGAGGAGATGAATCATCCCCAGAGCCAGGGCAGGTTACCAGTGATGTTCCTGAAAGTGGGTTTTGTGCACTTGTTGATATTTCGTTGGATTTTACAATGTAAGAGCATCGCATTCTAATCTGATTTGAATAAATTAATTTTTCAGTTCCAATCTATTCCATTGCCAAAGTCAAACATGGCAGTTATGTAATAAGGAAATGCCGACAAGTTTTGCAATTCACGGTTGATGTAGTCTTGAACATGGATAACTTGACAATAGTCCTCGATGGATTGGGAAGCAGCAAAGTAATCATTGTCAATGTTGCGGGATCAAGCAAAGACCAAAGAAGGGAAACAATTATTACATGGATTGAACAAATCTCATCGGTA
Source organism: Whitmania pigra (assembly GCA_021613335.1). NCBI lineage: Eukaryota > Metazoa > Annelida > Clitellata > Hirudinida > Haemopidae > Whitmania > Whitmania pigra. The sequence goes on from JAJTWR010000021.1 coordinate 1,059,484, forward strand.
AGCCTGCAAATAGATATATTTCTTGTGAATAGTTTAATTTTAATTTATTGTCTTTGAATAGCATTCAGAGATAGGCCCGAGTAACTTTCAGGAGACAACGAATATGGATGAAAACCTTTACATGTGGCCACCAGTGTTTACAAAAATTGGAGAGGAAACTGTCAGTTTAATGCACTATAATATTTGATTGCACACGAACATTTTACTAAATGCTTATGTTTCGTTCATTAGGTCGGTGTGATTTTCATGAGCATGCCGCACCTAAAAGACTTGGCTTTATTAAAGAAGATGTTGAGAGTCACAAACTGTCTGGCCTCAGTTAATGTCATTTTGGAAGAAGAAAGTGGCACTGCAGATTATTTCGAGGTAATAATAAATGAGCTTGTATGGTGCTGTAAGTGAGATGCCTTTATGTCATAAAACTTCAAGGGGAGACAGGTTGCGGACACAACCCCAAACGACTGAAATGCAGCTATTTGAACCAATTTGCACTCCGAACTCAGGCATGCGAGCATTCTAGCTCTAAAGATATAAAAGAATTTTTTTACAAGTGACATTTTTTTGAAGACTTACTTTGAGAGTGGCATGACCCGCAATTCGATTCTAATCTTTGGGGCCGAAGCAGTTGCAGCTGGACAAGAACGACATGATCTTGAAGACAAAGCAAGACAGAAGACACTACAATTAATTGATAAAGTTTGTGATGTTGTGTTTGATCACAATAATTATTCTGATTGTTTATAAACTTTCTGCAGGTCTATGGATCAAATGAAAAGAAGAAAAAACTGAGGCATCATGTTTATGCATCATCATGCTATTATATTAATGCAGAGCAAGCTGGTGAGAGTTTGAATGCATTTAGTATTTTTTTAACAATTACAATAAAGTATTTTTTTAGGGCTGCATTCATTCCTAAAGTCTCACCTCAAGATGGATTCTATAAAGAGAGGATATGGCATGGATTTGAAGAAGGAACTTTTACAAGTTCATGTCCAGGTTTGGGGAAATTATTTCTGTTTTATCCAAGGTTTGCATTAATGATTATATTTATCTATGCAGGGAATGTTGAAAGGTCTGAATGCAAAGGTTTGTTATTATTAATTCCAGTTTTGAAATGTAATGTCTAACATTATACATTGATTTTTCAGTGTCGTTTCAAGAGGTTTGACAATACCATGTCTGTGGGCTTATACCTTGCTAGATTCGGTGAATTAGTTTCTCTTTGTGGTATATTGAGCTGCTGTGACATGGTCTTGGTTTGGCAATGTCTTGTTGCTATTCTTATCATATCAAAGGCATCACCATTTGTTAAGGATTTTTTTCGTTTCATTCGCTATTTGTGGTTTGAAGTGACTTTGGCATAGAAATTGTTTTGGGTTCAGGAAGCTTGGAAGGTTGCGATTTTTGGACAGTACGATTGTGAAGCTTCAATTTTTGTTCTTTTGAAATTAAATTGTTTTGTGTTCAGATGTTGTTAAAGAGCTTGTTTGATATTGAGCCCATATAATAATATATCATTTAAGCTTTGACAATTTTATTAAATTAATGTCTAATTAATTAATTTACCAGAAAGTGTTTCAAAATAATGTACTCGAGTGAACCATTGACAAAATCCTCTCAAATAAAGGCTTTTAAGAATGTGATAACTTTCCAAGATAAATTATAGACCCAGTACCAATGTGTTTGATGTAAAATGTTCTAGAGATTCATTAAGTATTGGAGTTTAATTGAAAGGTTTAGGTTTGAAAGTGAACTATAAAGTCTAGGTTTCGTTGCTTCTGACCTCATGCCTTTGTGGGGGACCATATTCGCTTATGGGAGACATTTATTCGGCGTCAACTAACAGAGTTTTAGCAGAGACAATTATCGTGTGCTTCTTGAGTCGTCGCTTTTATTTCTCGGTACTTTTGGAGTCGTACGCATTCAGGCTCTCAAGTCATCTCTTGGCCGCCTCACCACTTTGTAATGAAGGTCTAACTGAAGGCCTTGTTTACATTTCCACGTGCTTCACCTGCTCCATAGAATGATCTGCTCATTCTGTGCGTTAGAAAGTTTCTAGAAATAAATAAACGAAGCAATAGCTAATGTCTAATTAAGTCATTATCTGGACACATGTGGTGCTTAAGTGAAGTCCTAGTTGGTTTAGCATTCTCTGACTCAGATGGAGTTATCCATGGTTGTGGCACTGCAGTCGAAAAAGGAATTTTTTAATTTAAGTTCAGTGGGGTTCTAACAACTCAAGAGGAACTCTCGTGTTACAAGAGACAGTTCCTATTTCAAGTAGAAAACATTGCCATGACTTTGCAAATCCTAACAAATACCCAAGTAGGTAGAGTTTTTACCGACAGGGACACCCGCCTGATCAACGGGTGAGGCTCACCCCTCGAGAACGTCAGGAGTTTGGGCCAAAACGTTTAATGACGGGGTTACCCCTCTGAAGATTCCCTGTCGGTTAGCTCCGCAGTAGAAGTTCCTATTGCTCACAGGAATACTGCATTGAAGACATCCCGCTCCTAGGTGTCATAATAAATTTAGACTTAAAATTACGATCCACATTGACAGCACCACACACAAGGCTGCATTCCGAACTACTATTATTTCAGTTAGTACTTTTAAGTTTGAGTTACAGTTAGTGCTTTCCATTTACAGTTACAGTTAAAGTTAAGTTCATATTGTCTTTCCAGTTATCCGTTACAGTTATAGTTACCGAACACAAGTTTTCATGCGACCATTTTACAATCGTGTACTTATGTAGTTTATAAGCCATAATGTACAGTAAATGGCTTCAAATGGCAGACCCTCCGCAAAATGGACCCATTCAGGACTTGAAGGATTACGTGTAACACACATCCGTAAAAATACGAAATAAATCTAATTGCACGACAAAATTAGATTATGAGATTCCATTAAATGGCGTTCACGACTGATTCACAGACCATTCACCTCTAGCGAAAAGAATCTTATCACCAAAGCTTTCTATGTATATATATATGTCTGGAACCCTCATCATACCTACCTGATCGAAAGAATTAAAAAAAAATCAACAAAAAAATTTACCAAGGCCATCTCTGCGGTTGGACAACTAAAGTACCAAGATCGGCTCAATGCTTTGCAACTTAAATCGCTGTTGAATAGCTGATTTCAGCTTATTATACGGGATCATCGATAATTTAACATCAACTCACCTTACAAACCATATTCATTCAATTAAGGTCAAATTTTTGTGCAATATACAGCACTAAATATTTTTTCACAAATCGAATAATTAATACCTGGAATAATCTACGTAATAGCATTGCCTCAGTCGGCACCTACAGTCACTTCACTTCCCTCCTTGACGAATATGACTTGCCGCCTTTTCTGGTTTTCTCTGATCGAACCTCTTGTTTATTGTCTCAATGATTCGCTTGTTTGATAGAAGGTAGTAAGAAGGGCAGGTAAGAAGCTTCGGTCCTCTACTCACTTAATAAATAAATGTACACCAGATGTTAAAGTTAGAATTTTTGGAATATTGAGAACATAGTGTGCTGAATCACATGTGCAAAGTAATTCTAATGGTTCAAAATTTTTGTTCTAATTAAAAATAACAACTTTAATTGAAATTAGTTTTATTTTTCTATCGTTTTGGTTAGAATTAAAATTGGCTTTGTTCATAATGGTTTAATTTAAAAATAAAATAGAAAACATGATTTTGTTTTCATAATTTTTATTAAAAAGTAGTTCGTATGATAGAAATATGGCTAAAACATGGCACCCCGTCATAACAGCCCGGCGACAGAATAGTCCCGACAAAACAGCCCCGTCAAAATAGCCCGGCGTCAAAATAGCTCAAGACAAAACAGCCCCGACAAAACCGCCCCGACAAAACGGCCCCGTCGAAACAGCCCGGCGTCAAAATAGCCCAGGACGGAAAAATCCCGTCAAAATGGCCCCGTCAAAATAGCCCCGACAAAACCGCCCGGCGACAAAATAGCCCAGGACAAAACAACCCGGCGACAAAATAGCCCGGCGACAAAATAGCCCGGCGACAAAATAGCCCCGACAAAACAGCCCCGTCAAAACAGCCCTGTCACCAGGGTCGGACTGGCTTAAAAAACCGGCCCGGGAAATTTTATTTAACTCCTAGTTTGATCAATTTAAACATAAGAAACACTAGAGTCTAAAATTTCTATTCACTATTAACTATTATAACAGCTTTTTCATCGTTTCACTAGTCGATGCTATAACATCAATGATTTCATTGTTATTGATTCTTGGAAAAGAGTCTTTCTCACAAGACATCAGCATGAATGATCTTGATGAAAACGACCTCTCACAAGCAACTTGTGATGAGGATAATGTCAACACAAATTTGTAAGCCAGATACAAATTTGAATAAGCAAGACTATGCAAATTAAACTTCTGGAGAACAATAATAACAACAAACAATACTCAAAACGGTCAAAGCATTCAAGCCACTAATTTCGAATTAAATTTTGATTCAGTTTCACAACATTTTTTAAAAATACTTTGACATGGAGTTATCGTGGGGCTATAATGACGGGGCTATTTTTTCGCCGGGCTATTTTGTCGCCGGGTTGTTTTGTCCTGGGCTATTTTGTCGCCGGGCTATTTTGTCGGGGCTATTTTGACGGGGCCATTTTGACGGGGCTATTTTGTCTTGGGCTATTTTGACGCCGGGCTGTTTCGACGGGGCTGTTTTGCCGGGGCGGTTTTGTCGGGGCTGTTTTGTCTTGAGCTATTTTGACGCCGGGCTATTTTGACGGGGCTGTTTTGTCGGGGCTATTCTGTCGCCGGGCTGTTATGACGGGTCACCGCTAAAACATACTTAGCTTCTATAAGTTCGCATATCCAGGGATCGCCATCGGGTAGGGGCAGTAAATAAATGGTGGATCGATTAAGAAGTGCCTTCACATCCTATCAATAAGGCACAAAAAAAAACGGCTAAATACAAATTACAAATTAGTGTTGACCAAATCAACAGATAAAAAGACTCAGCAAACTTTAATTGCCAAGGAATACGATACATGGACTGAAAATCTAATATCCCCAGTGGCTCGATTCAACCGAAGACAATCAGAACGAGCCACCTTGAATGAGCGTAAGATAGAACATGAAAACTCGTCAGGATGCCATGACATTGGGCAATGCAACGGCAACATTATAAAACAGTAGATGGATATGAACTCAGGTCGTTTCGTAATGCCTTTGCATTAAGCATGTGGCTAACTGACCGAATGGCGTGGGATCAATGGCTAAAATGTTAAAAGTTTAGAGTCGCAGACTGCGAGAAACAAGATACAAGCCATTTACCAACGCTATCTGCGTTGCCGATTGCCGAGTTAATGAGTCGTTGGGGCACTGTAGTAATGACGGTCCTACACATGGGAGACATAACACCTTAGTGAAGATGTTGGCAGGGAAATTGAGTGCAATGGGGTTCATCGCCAGAATTGAACCCAAAATCCTTACTGATGAAGGAACTAAAATTCCAGATTTGTGTGCAAGGAGGGATTCAATATATGTCGTGTGCGATCTGGCAGTGGGATCAGACACTGCAGACCCGAATAAAATTCATTTCCAAATATGACCTGCCGGGAATCCATCAATGGATGAAGGAAAATAATTCAGTCTCGGAACCTCAGAGGCAGAAAGGAAATGTCAAGGCCCTCACTTCAAATTGGAGAAAAGGAATTTCCGCAGAATCATGGAAATTTTGAAGGAGATTCGGAGTCTCGAGGGTGTTCCTCATATGGACCTCCGTCAAAACCATGCAGGAGACGTACAAGATATTGCGGATATTCAAGATGAACGCCTTAAAAGGCAGAAGACACTAAAACTAATTTGATAAACACGAAGTGACTGGAACGACTTGTTGACGACCTTTCCGATCGGACGGGATTTCGCAGACCGATGTGCGGACCAAAAAAATTAGCGATCTCGATTTCTTAAGCATTATGTCCAATTATGTATTATATTTTTGTCTGGGCTAATAAAAGATTGATAATAATAATAATAATAATAATAATAATAATAATAATAATAATAATAATAATAATAATAATAATAATAATAATAATAATAATAATAATAAATAATAATAATAATAATAATAATAATAATAATAATAATAATAATAATATAATAATAATAATAATAATAATAATAATAATAATAATAATAATAATAATACTAATAATAATAATAATAATAATACTAATAATAATAATAATAATAATAATAATAATAATAATAATAATAATAATAATAATAATAATAATAATATAATAATAATACTATAATAATAATAATAATAATAATAATAATAATACTAATAATAATAATAATAATAATAATAATAATAATCATAATAATAATAATAATAATAATAATAATAATAATAATAATAATAATAATACTAATAATAATAATCATAATAATAATAATAATACTAATAATAATAATAATAATAATCATAATAATAATAATAATAATAATAATAATAATTTGTGTCGATCGTCCGGTCTCATCAAATGGAAATTTCTCCCGCTCTTCCCCGTGAGGATCCTATCTATAGTATTTAAAGCGATTTGTGATTGATAAGTATCAACTAATTCACCTGAACATTGAGGATCTATCTGATCAGTGAAAGCTTAAAAAGTGAAATAATTAAACAAGAACACAAGAGATGGATATCAACTTACCGTACAAGTTATAAACAAAATAGTCCTTAAAACCAGGGACAAGATGGCGTTAGAAAGTACCGTCTCAAAGGCTTCGGCTTTGACGTTTTAGCCGCTTATATGGCCCTATGGATGTTGGATATGGATAGGTATCTCACCTGCAGCATTCAAAGTGGGATTGGTAACATTTATTCCGAAAACAGAGACATCTCTTCCGGGTGATTATCTATCCATCACGGTAGGTGCAGTGTTATCTCAACTATTCCGTCTGATAAAATGTCTAAAATCTTGCGTCGGAGATGGTGTGGCACAAACCCTACTTTTTGTCTTTTTGAAGAGAGCAGCTTCAAAAACTGAACATGAAATTTGTGGACGTCAGCAAAGCGTTCTATTCAGTTTCACAAAAATCCAACATCAGAGTTGCAAGTCTTGATGGTGCACCACCTCATAACAGCCCGGCGAAAAATAGCCTAACGACAATTATAACACTTAATACAAATAATTTGAGATTCATGATTTTTTATAAATGTTGCTCAGAATATATGACATTTCTTTAAAAATTCCAATATTTGGAATTAAATATTTTGTAAAATAAACATATTTAATCAATAACATTTTGTCAATTTGTTTGTCTAAATGTACGCTAGGTTTCCTACAATTACATTTGGTAATGTTTTTTCTTAAAAGCTTTGAAATTCGACAAAAAAAAAATCAAAATGTGGCAATTTTTGCTGCTATTGTATAATAAATTTCGAGTCACCCACTTTCTTTTGTTAAATTGGCTGAAACGCTAACGTAAAAGTAAAAAAATCTTAACAATGCTTAGTGAAAAAGTAATTACGAAACAAGAGAGTACATGTATTTGAAAATTGAATATCACTATTCAGCTGATTTTCCCGTTTTACTGGAAGCAAAAAAGGATTCAAAATTTATTGTAAAGCAACTATTTTTCAATGTATTTGTACGATTCATTGAATGATTGAAAAAGCACTTCAAAAGTTTCCTTATTTCTGTGCTCGAATTAGATTTGTTCTGCACTCATTCTTCTTATGAAGTCAGGCATTGTCAACCATAACGGTAAGTCTGACTGCTGCTTTCAGAAGACATTTAAGGCAAGGTAGACGCTTTTATGTCTCCAAGGTAATAATCTGTGCCGCGAGAATTTTGATAAAATTTGTAAATTGCGCTTAAAGATTGCAGTACTAACAATAAGTAGGACAATTTATTTAGCAATTTGTTGTGAAACACCGACTTGGAAACTGCATGATGAAATGAAAAATAAAAAATGGCATTCTGAATATTCTTTGCTCCAGAGATGAAGATTAGAAAAAAGCAAACCCTAACCCTATAACACGTAGACGGTTATTGCTTCTTTGGCCTTCTTCAAACACTCCAGGGTCACAAAATATCAATGTACTGTTCTATCTTGTTGGTTATCTTGCCAAAGCAGTTGTGACTCGCTACTTTTTTTAATTTTCAATCCGGTTTGGCTGGCAGCCCCATGTTCACCAAATCTATGCAAAATATTTTAGAACCATATTATTTTTTCTAGAAATCGATTAGTAGTTAAAACAATTTTGGTGATTGAAATAAATTAACGATTAATCGATCCCAGAAACGTAAAGATCTATGAAATTCCCATCCCTAATTGAAAATGGTGCTGAGGTGATGAAGGACTTCGGCGTGACAGAGATTCGAACCATTTCTACGATTTGAACAATCTATAATGATTTGTTTTTTCCTTGTATTTCTATACCATCAAAACATAAATCATTAATTATTAAATCAATTGCAGATAAATGTTTCCAAATTTCCAAAATAGAATTATTTTTATAAACATTTTACAGACAAATCGTTGGGTAGCTTCAGTAACTTGTAAAGGCTTGAGGGAAGTTTGCAAACATTTCAAATTCGGAAGATTGAATTCACAATATTGAACTCAATGTGAATGTAGCAAGTAGTAGTTTTTACTAGTTTAAAAAACGCTTATTGTAAATTAAAGAAATCCATCTCAGAAAATTAGAAGCAATATTTCACAATTAATTTATGTTTATAATGTTTCAGGTGTTTCAAAGGAAAAAAAATACCAAATAATTCATTGAAACTTGATCAGTATCTAATAATAATTTCCGCCAAGATGTCTCGCCATAGATGTTTACCTAATCATTTCAAAGGGCTTCCAAGTGTTTGAGGTAATAATCGAATATTTCATTTTGTTTATTTCTAATCTCCACTCAAGTTGATTGTTGTTTTAAATCATAGAGAATTGAATTCCAGATAGTGAACCAAATACAAAAATAACCTGAGCAACATCGGTTGTTTGATGTTAGTTCATAAGAAAACTTTTAATGTAAATTAATGTTTTCGAATAATTAAATGGTTTCACTTTTTGTATTTTAAATTTTGTTACCTAATATTGCATATAGCTTAACTTAAGCCACTTTTTGTGAGGCTTGAGACTGCGGAGTCACCACAACAGACAACATCTGTTGCTATCATTTCCAGCAAATAAATCTTCTATGCTCATATGCAAGCAATTGCAACCTCTCAGTAGGTAATTGCATGATTTCTTCAGGAATATGCACTATGCACCTCATGTCAGCGCATTATTCCAGCTTGTCGTCATCCAATGTTTTGTTGAAACGTTAAGTAATCTTTATTCCTTTTGGAGTACCTTTTAATACTTGAACTGTAATCTGTAATCCCAATTTTAAATCCTGCTCAATTTGTTCAAGTGTTTTTTTTTGTGAATTTTTATGATTAGATATTCTAAATAACGGTCATATCTACATATAAAAGAGCCATAACTGTTTGTAGTCGCGATTCAACATGAAGTTTCTTTTGTGTTTGCTCTTTCTCTCTCTGGCAGGTTGTACAAGAGTTTTAATATAAATATTGTTGACTTAAATAAACTGATTTTATAATTTAAGTTAAATAGTATAGAATGATGGGTAATATTTTAAAGTATTTAATAAAAAGAATCACCTTCGAGATTCATTATGTGTCATTTGCAGTGTCCATTGCCTGTTAGAAATAACAAATGAAAATGTTGGAATGAGTAGCAGATTCACTTTTATAAAGCATTCGACCTTTTCATGCTTTTTGAGCAAATTTTTACTCATCAGCTCTCTTAAATTACTTTGTCAACGGCTCTAACTAGCAAATCTCACAAATTTCTATTCGAAAGTTTCCACTTGACCTAAACAAATTATTTAAGCAATTATTTTATTCCTTTATTGTTGCTGTTAATCCAATTAAATAATTCGTTGAATTTTTGAAGTTCTTTACGCGGAGTCCGCAGTGTGGTGTGGATATCTGAAGTGCACGAAGAACTGCGATGAAAAATTATTCGTGAAAGACTGTCAAACTTGCAAGTGCACTTGTGGAGTGAGTCTGATGATTTAATAATATCTTCACAATCAATTGTATGCAATTTGATTAAAGAAATGATTCTTTAGCAATCAACCTGCATGGAGGGTTACTATTGCTTGCATGGAATTGTAAGCCTTGAGGATAAAACCTCTCAGCCCAAGTGTTGCAGCTCAACAATTGAATCTCTTGATCGTATTTGCCTCCTTCCAGGAGAGAAGGATGTGGCCAATGCACTCCCTCATTTTGCATAAACTCGAAGAAATTAATTAAAATCCATTAAATGCTATTTAATTGCATAGTAGTTTCTTGGTTAATGAATATTGCACCAAAGAGTAAAGAGAATATTGACATTTATTTTAAAATATGAATTAATTACATCAGTTTGATTTGGTCGACAATTTATTATTTTAAATTGTTTTGTTGCTTCACAAAAATACCATAAACTCCTCTTTCTTTCATATAAAGTCTAAAGTGATTCAATAAATTTCGAGTTATAGACTTTGTAATGATAATTAAACTCGTAACTGTACTCATTGAACCAGTTACTAAGGAATAAGCAAGTACATGTCTGTGAATATTGAATATCATTGCAAACAATTGTTGATTTAATCTTATCTATTACCAGAGTAATTAAGTTTTGTAATGAGCTTGATGACGAATCAATATATTCATATTCGATGGAAATATTTAAAATACGACTATCAAAATTTGGATATTGATTAAAAACAAAACATTAGTGTCCTTAAACTACTACAAATAAATGTTAAGTTATGCTATGTTAATTTCTAAATGATGATCATGACTGACATTTTTGCGAAGTTGAAAGTTTCATGGGCACTTTGATATTAAATATAGAGACACTTTAAGAAATCATTATATTTAAACATTATGAAGAGAGATTGAGATGCTATAAATATTTATAAAAGTAAAGTTAAATTGTATGCAATTAGTTAGATTAGTTAATTAGATTGCGATTCATTGCTCAGAGACCATCAAGAGGTTCTTGTGATGAACAAGAGTACGAAGAGTCGTACTTAGTTTCACGTGCTCAACCTTTAATAAGCTATATTAAATTCCAACTGCAAATCAAACATTTCATTGTACACATTGCAACTGGAACTCAGGGAAAGTTCAAAAAAAATTAGAATATCTGAGGAACCGACGTGACTTAAGTGTTTGATTCTCTTTGCAACTCGCATATGTTGATAAGTTACAATAAATGTCAACCTGAAAAGCCTATGGATAGAAACTGAGGGATTAGGTTGAATCCAAATAATATTTTAGACAATAAATCTTCAACTTAAGGAAATTTCCTGATACCAATTAAACACAAAACGGTCATAAAAACGAGCATTCAAACCACTGAAATCGAATAAAATTTTAAATCAGTTTTGGGTAATATATTCAAGTCATAAAAATAATTTTTTGTCTTTTTTATTTGTATATTGAACTGTTTTGGCTTGGGCTATTTTGTCGCCTGGCAATTTTGGCGGGTCACCAGATACCTATCATCCATTGTCCATCCATTCACATTTTCACAGATTTGCAAATAAGTAGTTTGCAAAAACTAATAATTGATTTTTTTTTATTTCCACAATATTAAATAAATGGATAAACTAAATATTTAGTAATTTGTAAATCAACAACTTCGAATGTAATTGTCAATTAGTTTTAGGCATGCTCTCCTGAATATTCTTAACCTCCTCAGACCCGCGTGCACTGTAGTGTACATAAGGTCATAAAGCTTTTGCGGATAATACAATCAATTGTAGTGATAGAGACCCGTTGGTTACCGTAGTGTACATAACAAATAATTGAAAAACTTTTTAGTTACTTTCATTGACTCTTAAATGTTATAAAATTGAAAAAAAGTTCCAAAATTTTTGCGTCTTGTATTGGTGGGTCTGAGGAGGTAATATCCTAATAAATAAAAGGACAAAATCTTTTCCGATCTATTGTTTCAAGGTTGAATAAATTTTCCAAGGAAAAGAATTGAACCAGAATCAACGTGTTTGATGTAAAATAGGAATGGATGATCAGCTCTGATGACAGGAGAAAGAGGTATCAAAGCTGATTTGGTAGAAATTAAAAAGGCTGTTGCTGCAGCAGCCTCGACACCATTCTCATCAATTTCAACAACTGCTTTGTGTAAGGCCTTTGAAACATAAAGACTTGTTGATTCTTCTATCCCGCTCAGATCTGCTCTATACGAAAACAAATCATTGATTCCAAGTTTTTTAAGATTATCGGATAAGTCAAAGCTTGACTGGAACTTAAATTTGGGAATAGTAATGTTTGCAATTAGAGATTTTAATTCAAGAGTCTTCAGTGTATCAGACGACAAATCTTTCTCGACTTGATCTAGTGATGTTTTGGCCAGATTGGGAAGAATGATTCCAAATACAAATTCATGTGATTTGAATGGTTTTTCTAAAACTTCAAAATGGAGAGTGTTATGAACGCCATAAAAACATCTTGATGCTGAATCATGTAGACATTCTGTTTTTAATGAATGTTTAGGTGTGGCGTAGAACGTTTGAAATTTGGTTAAATATTCTTTAAATCCTGAAGCCCATTGAGCTTTGAAGTACAAGGCATTGACGAGAACAAGACGTGTAAGTTCAGTAAGATCATTGGGTTGGACTATCTCTGTGATTTTCTTGTTGGTTATTTCAGATACCCAGTTGTTAATTAGAGAAGCGCATTCTTTACTATTGCTGCAATAAAATATGTTCAATTCACTTAATGAATGTGATTAAATTTAGTATTTAACTAATTAAACCGCATTAATATTTTGAAAAATAAATAAATTAAAATCTAACAAAATCATAAATAAAAGTCAAATTATGTATGATCAACCTGAAGTCAACAGTTTGAAGTTCCGATCCATAAAACTTTCGAGACGATCTAAGAAATGGCGAGATGATCTTAAAATCCTTCTGAGCATACAATTTGTTGACTCACTTGCTGAAAAAACTTTCATAATTTTTTGACATTGTTTATGAATTTGTTTCTCTGGAAATCCTCTGGTAAATGTTGAACGACGAATTTCTTCCAAAGTTTGACCTCAGGCTCCAAGCGAAGTCATTGCCAAAGCAAGAGAAATACTCAGAGGAGAGAAAATGATGTTTCCTTGTTCTGTTTCAACAAACTTGTTGTACAATTACAGTCCATCATCATTGTTGGCCAGGACTAAATCACCCAATTTGTCTGAATTTGCCTGACATGGTTAAATAATAATTTTAACAATAAGCCAAATCCATAGTCTTAAAAATATTTTTATAAATATCTATGACTGGGCAATTTACTTAGTTAATACTTAATTATTTTTAATTATTTTATTTTCCTTGATTTGTGAATAGAAATATTTGTATAGAAGTAATTAGCAATTTACACAGTCTTCAAAAGATTTATTTTTCTTGATTTGATTGTCGCAAACTGGTCTTTGACATAAGCAAAATCAATTTTTCCCAATGTCTCTCTTGCAACTCTAGAAAGAGCAAGATCACTTACACCAGTGGTACACAATCTTTTTTGGCAAAGGGCTACAAACAGAATCCGAAAAACCTCCGGGGGCCGAGAAAAAAGGGACCGAGTAAAATATATTCTAAATTTTATACCTTATCAACATCAAGACAATACATGCAATAATACGCATGTACTGGAGAATAAAAAAAATTCTGAACTAGATTGGCTGATGTTCATAGTTAATCTTGACAATTTTAAGTTGACCCAACATGATGGTTGAGGCCACATGTCTGCAGCAATCATTGAGATATCATGCTGTTTGTAGTACTCAAAAAAAGAAGATTGGGAAAAGAATCAAATATCAAAAATGGCGGAGGCTGTGGAGACCTACTGAGTCGAGGTGTATGAAAAGCTTCTGAATCACGACGCAAGATTATTGGTGGGGCTTAGCCGCCACGCCATGAAAATAGTCAGTAACTCGACTGTTTGTTAATCCAGTGAGAAAATATTTTTGACTTTAGAGATGTAAGCCTCTGTGCTTCCTCCGTGTTCATTCACGAAACTAACAAAAATTGACTGAAAAAGCTTTTTTTGAATTTTTTTTGTCAACCTTCGCGGTCCACACGACGGTTGGTCGCGGGCCTGAGGTTGTGCATCACTGGCCTAAATGATCCTATCCATCGTCCCATCGAAGCACGAAAATAAGACAAAATAAGTTTCAATTTCCTGAACTACCGCTTGCAATTGAAACTGCTACTGTTGTTAATAAAATTTGCAGTGAATTAAAAGATTTGGAAATGAGTCACTTTAAAAAACTTTTTAAAACGCAATAAAAAAAGATCCAATAGAATTTCTAATAAAACTTCATTCCGATTACTGAGCAATATTTTGCAATCGTCAATTTCCGTAAAATGTCAGTTGATATGCGTGTCATAGCAATTTCCAAAATCTGTTCAATTTTGATAAATTGCATCCGATATTGCATATCAGATAGAATAATTTTAAAGTCCAGCAGCAATCCAAATTTTGTGCTCAGGTCTTTTAGCCGTAAAAAGTGTTGACATCTCTTATTGAAGTCGATCAAATATGCTCTTCATAATGCACATAATCTCTTCTTCTGCTAAAAGTCTCTTGCCAGTTTTCCAGGAATCTTCCTTCTTCTGTCCACCATAATCCCCTAGACTGTGCATTTTGTTTTGGAGTTTTCTACAGCAACTAGGCTCAAATCACCATGAAGTTTGAAAGTTCTTGCTCCAAAGATTCAATATCAGTTGCTGATTCTTTGAAATTCGTAGTAGGATTTTGTAAGCGCATCTATAAACGATCAATTTTTACAAGAATGGCTCCAATGTGTTTCAGACACCCGCTTTACTGCTATGGGCAGAGCCTTTTTAACTCGTCCAAAGTGGGCGTCAGACATATGATATGTCTGATGTGGCTGCTGAAGTCATTTTGTGATCGATTTGTCACCTTTGTTCGGTTATTATAATATAATGTTGTATATAATACGAACATAAAAAGCCTCATTTCACAAAAGGGTAACATCTTGGATAAGGAAAATAGGTAAGAGTATGACCTTTAAAATACTGCTGGTATTGTACATTTTCTAAATAATAACAAATATATTAAAACCGCTCATTGCCATATTTGGAGTGTCTGACCCGAAATCACTGATATTTGATAAATGTCTTAAGAAATATTTCGACGATTGTGATACGTCAAAAGAAGTCTGATATTAAGTAAAATTGAAATATAAAATTATAAGAAAAGGTAAAATTTACAATATCATTCCTATTTTCGACAGCACCTTTTTGACATATATTATACAGAACGCATGAAGCTCATCGATTTTATGGCCATGAAATTTCATTTTGATGACCTGTATGTATATTTTATGTCTGCAAAAGATGAGGACCAAAAACTGCAGAGGTTAATAGATTTCATCCCCGGATATGAATTGGAAATAAGGAATCTAATAGTTTATTCACATATGTTGGGTTTAACGTTTAAATATATCCTTAGAGGATTTAAGAGCTGAAATTATTTTTGACTATTAGTAATTTTAGATTTATTTAAATTTGTTAATGTAAATTTAATAATTTTGTAATGTGTTTTTATTATCAACGTATTATCCAAGCTTCCTATAACGATTACAACGTTTTTCAGTTTTCTGGATTTTCAAATCTTATGCTTGCATACAATGAAAACCTTTCTTATCCTTCTTGAGTGAGATCAATCTTAATAACCATGTTTTGTTGACCCAAACACTGACTTAATTTTTATCTTGTTAAAAGAATACCAAGAAAGATGATGATAAACTCAGAAACATGGAAAGACTTTACGGATTTAAGGTCAAACCTCACCTCTTATCAGCAGACAACAGCAATCCTTACATTGATGACATCGAAAATGAGCTGAAGAATGCGAAAAGCAGTCCAACAAATGAGAAGTAGGCCTTACGTAAAAGGAGAAATTCATTACACCATAAATAGCTACAACGTAATTTTGCAATAATCGTAGAAAGTTTTAATTTATCAGTTCCTTTAAATTGCGTTCATCAGCATGTACTCACAAACACCGATTCGAAAGTTTTCACTAAACCTAAGCAAATCAATGGAGCAATTAATGTTTTCACTTGTCATTACTGATAATCCAATTAAATCAATCGTTGAATTTTTGAAGTTGAATACGTGTGTTCCACGATATGGTGTGGTTATCTGAAGAGTACGAAGAATTGTAACGAGAAATTACGTGTGAGTGGCTGTCCAACATGCAAATGAACTTGAAATATTTATTTATTTAAACCACTATTAACCATTGTCCATCCATTCACGCTATCACAGATTTTCAAATAAACAGATTGCAGAAACTAATAATTGGATTTTTTATTTCAAAAATCATGTGGATGAACTTAAGGTTTAGTAATTTTTAAAACATTAACTTTGATAATAATCGTCATTTAGCTTTAAGAGATTATATATTATAATCTTGGTTTTCTGATTCATATATCATAATGTAAGTCAAGGACAAAATCTTTTCCGGTATATGGTTTTAAGGTTGAATAAATCTTCCAAGGAAAAGAATTGAACCAGTATAAACGTGTTTTATGTAAAATAGGAATGGATGATCAGCTCTGAAGTTGATGACAGAAGGAAGAGGTTTCATAGAAGTTTTAGAAATTATAACGGCAGTAGCTGCAGCAGCCTCGACACCATTCTCATCAATTTCAACAACTGCTTTGTGTAAGGCCTTTGAAGCATAAAGACTTTTTGATTCTTCTATCCCGCTCAGATCTGCTCTATACGAAAACAAATCATTGATTCCAAGTTTTTTAAGATTATCGGATAAGTCAAAGCTTGACTGGAACTTAAATTTGGGAATAGTAATGTTTGCAATTATAGATTTTAATTCAAGAGTCTTCAGTGTATCAGACGACAAATCTTTCTCGACTTGATCTAGTGATGTTTTGGCCAGATTGGGAAGAATGATTCCAAATACAAATTCATGTGATTTGAATGGTTTTTCTAAAACTTCAAAGTGGAGAGTATTATGAACGCCATAAAAACATCTTGATGCTGAATCATGAAGAAATTCTGTTTTTAATGAATTTTTAGGTGTGGCGTAGAACGTTTGAAATTTGGTTAAATATTCTTTAAATCCTGAATCCCATTGAGCTTTGAAGTACAAGGCATTGACGAGAACAAGACGTGTAAGTTCAGTAAGATCATTGGGTTGGACTATCTCTGTGATTTTCTTGTTGGTTATTTCAGATACCCAGTTGTTAATTAGAGAAGCGCATTCTTTAGTATTGCTGTAATAAAATATGTTCAATTCAATTCATGAATGTGATTAAATTTATTTTACTAATTAAACCGCACTAATATTACGAAAAAATAAGTAAATTAAAATTTAACAAAGTAATGATTAAAAATAATTCAAATGATGTGCAATCAACCTGAAGTCAACAGTTTGAAGTTCCGATCCATAGAATTTTTTAGACGATTCGAGAAATGATGAGAAAATTTCAAAGCCTTTCTGAGCATACAATTTGTTCGCGATGCTTACTTGTTCATCTTTTTCAATTCTTGGCAAGACTTTCATAATTTGTTGAAATTTTTCATGAATTTGTTCTTCTGGAAAACCACTCGTAAATGTTGAACGACGAATTTCTTCCAAAGTCCGACCTCTGGCTCCAAGAGAAGTCATTGCCAAAGCAAGAGAAATACTCAGAGGAGAAAAAATGATATTTCCTCGTTCTGTTTCCACAAACTTGTTGTACATTTGCAGTCCAAAATCATTGTTGGCAGTAACCAAACCATTTATTTCGTCTGAATTTGCTTGATAAGCTTAAACAAATATTTAAGCAAACTTATTTTTAATTACGTGGTTTCCGATACTTTCTTTGATTTACAAATAGAGATGTTTTGTTAAATAATTCGCTTAACAATGCATAGATAATCATGATTACAATTATTTGTACAACTCATGGAACACCTACCTAAGAGCAGTATGAAAAATTGCAAAAGATATAAGGCCATTCTGTTGATTTTATGTTCCGCCCTGAATTATGATAAGATTTAAAATAACTATAATTTATAAATTTATGTGGAGATTAGAAATGAACAAAATAAGATAGCTATTACCTCAAGCTTTTGAAGAGGTATTTACTTCTGAAGTGATGAAGTATTTATATTGTGACTTCGAGGCTCAAAATATACATACCCATTCATTGATCAAAGTTTAAGGATGTGTTGTTTTTTTCTCTTTTAGAACATTAAAAACAATAATCAATTGTAAATATTCTCAATTTTTTAAATGCGTAAAAATTTTAAACGTTTAAAATATTTGTAGCGCTATATCGAAGGTCAAAACAAAATTGGCTCAATGATGTTATGACAATTATGCATTAATTCAATTTCATTTTTTTTTGTCATGAATAAACCTTCAAAACATTAACTTAAATCAATTATCATATTGTTTCCCATTTTAAAAAAATGCATTTCCATTAATTACATTAAGCGACTTTTTTTTAACTAATGGCAAAACGTAGCCGATGCTGTTATACACCATATTTGCTTTTAGTTCAATATTGGGGTTCAATCTTGTAAACTTCCACACTTGAAATTTTCAAGTTTCAAAATTTCTTTCAAACCAATTGAGTAATGCCCGCCGACGGGTGCCATACTATTGAACGAAGGAGACGATAAATCGAATAACGAATTAGACCTTATTACGAATCGTTAAAACGTCTCCTTCGTTATTCGATATAAGATCCAATTCGTTGTATGATCTAATTCGTTATAAGATCCAATGCATATAGGAATAAAAAAATTTGATTTAATAAATAAAACTAGTAAATTCAAATTTATCGCCAGAGTTTCAAAATTTTATTGTTTCGAATAAATATAGCGACTTTGCTGTTTTTATGCATGTTTAATAATGGCAATATTAATTAATTGAAGACAATTCAACAAGCAATTGTTTGGCAGTTATGTCTCCGTCTTTGTATTTGATCCACGCCTTAGAAACAGCTACATTTCTTGCAGTGACTTTCTTGTCTCGAAGGCACTGCCCTTCGTTCAATAAGCGGTCAATGGTGGTAATGTTTTGAGCTTCTTTTAGCAAAACTTGAACCAAGTCACTGATGTTTCTAATGGCTTTTGCGTCGGCATTCAGTTAAGTATGCCACCCTTCCACATCGTTATTGGTGCGGACTTGGTCATCATAGACGCACCACGATGTGACTTTAAAGTGGCCAGCGATCCATTGCTTATGTACACAGTGGCGCAACTAGGGGGGGGCAGGGGGGGGGCGCAAGCCCCCCCAGGCCTAATAGGAGAGACCCTGCAATTTTTCCAAATCCGATCAGTTTTTTTTTGGTGGGGGGGGGGGGGGTAAGGGGATTTAACTGGTTTGAAACTTTGAGACAGAAGATAGTCAAACTCATTAATAAATTATTAAAGATACAAAATAAGACTGTAGACAGAAGATAGTCAAACTCATAATAATAATAATCTGTTCTATTTTTAATTCTTTATTAATTATAATTGGCAGTTTTGATTTAAACAGTTTCAAAAATTTTTCGACTGCGTCGGACTTTCGTCCCTTGTCTAAACTTGAGCTCCCCCCTCAGCATTTTTCGCTGGTTATCTGATGATCAGATAATGTCGTTTTGACAACCCTGCCTTGGCTGCTCTTGATGCTTTGCAGAATGGCACAATGACTCCCGAGCTTTCGGAATTCTGTAACCTTCATGGAAAAGACGCTGAAACTGTGCAAAGACAGCTCCAATTCACATCGACAAGTTTACGTGCTGATCAGTCTGACCCCAATGCGTGTATCGAACTACAAGATCTTTTCTGTGCCACAAGCATTCAGCCCGAGTTGCATATGCTCGATGTTGCTCTTACTCAGACATTTACGTCATCAGATGCAGAAAGGGCATTTTCTAAACTTCGCCTTATTAAAAGTCATCTCGGGACGACTATGTCTGCCTGTCGTTTGCAAAGTTTATTGAGAATATCTGTGAACAAAACAACTACTGCACTTCTTCCAGTAAATAAAATGGTGAACAGATTTTCACAGATTGATCGAAAAATTATTTTGTAACTGTAAACACATCAAAATGTAATTTAGACTACAACATTTCAAAATTGTTTTAAACTGTTTAGGATCTTAATTTTATACATAATTTAGATTAGGTGAAATGTTTAGGATATCAATCATATCATATTACAATTTTAAACATATCATAAACTTTTTTTTTACAGTTGCTTTAACTGGCTTGAAACTTTGAAACAGAAGATAGTCAAGCTCATTAATAAATTATAAAAGATACAAAAAAAGACTGCAGACTTATAAATAAAAACTTATAATAATAATCAGTTCTATCTTTAATTCTTTATTAATTAAAATTAGTAGTATTGATTTGAACAGTTTCAAAAATTTTTCGACTGCGTCGGGCTTTTCTAAACTTGAGCCCCCCCCCAGCATTTTTCGCTGGTTGCGCCCCTGTATGTACATAATCATAAAGGCCCTACAACATAATCAAAAATAATTATAATTATTTTGATCAATCGAAATAATATTTTGTAAATTCTAAATTGGTGCTTGCGATCAGTGAAATGCCGACCAATAGGAACATCGATGTTAAACAAATAGTGAGTGAGTGAAGGAATGAATGAATTAATATAGGACGTCATTTCAGCATTTTCCAAAGAGAGGGAAACCCTTGCATTGCTTTAGAAGATGAAAATTTTTTTGCTTCTGGCCAACATTCAGTGGGAGCAGACCCTAGCAAAACTAAAACTCTGGCGAACAATTTAAATATAACATTTTTTATTCGTCGGTTCAAATTTGTATTTGTCATGTAAAAATTATTTAAATATTGTGGTAGACAAAATAACGAATTGGATCTTATAACGACTATTGATGTTTTGAGTTAAAATGTTTAAAATCAGGCATGCAGGTTGACCGAATGGGTTGCATACGGCGGTAATGGCAACAGTCGTAATATGTCGTGTTCGAAACCCAATCTGCACTGCCACAAACGCTTTTGGGATGGATACATGGATACAAGAAGCGCCTCTGACGCTATGCATATGGCGCTATAAAAAATATACTGTTTCTGTGGAAATCTAATATATAATCTGATATGACCAACATTTTCTTTCTCAAGTTCACAATTTCAAACAGCAATACAAACAATTTGCAAAAAATAGTGTCTTTGGCACTTTCTTTCTAGTAACACTTTATTAAATAATATGATGTTTAAGCTATATAATCCTTTGCAATTAACTAATATAGTAATTAACAGTTATTGTTCCTAACTAAGTTTTCTTGAACTTGGATTTAATCAGATACTGCATTAAGGCATACACGAATATTTTTTCATCAACAACAACTTTGTCACATTATTCACTCGAAGCCCGTAACAGGTATACTACCTATAACACCCAGTTCTTCACCAAAAACAAGGAATTGGAACTAAAGCTTTATTTACAAGCTAAAATCTTATACTAAAAACCGCAGGAAATCGTCAAAAACCAGTCATAAAAACCATCACTAAAATTGTCGAGCTCATATTTATAAGCGTTGGATCTGATTAGCAATTCTAATAAAGTCTACTAAAATATCAACCAATCCTAACAAACTTTACTAAAATATCATCCAAATCTAACAAACTCCACTAAAATATCAGCCAATCGAAATTTACCAAAATAGGTCAATAAACGCCTACCAGTTGATTAAGCCAGTTGTCCTAAAAACATTAATCATTATTTTCAATTACCTCCGCCTGGAGCTCAAGCATAACATTAGCCGGCTTAAACAAGTAATCGAAATCTAATGAAATGCACTCGCAAATCATCCTATTAATATAAAATCTAGGAGACTTGTCTGGTGGTCTCAGAGACCCAGCCACGACAAACCTCATTCTTTATCATCTTTCGATGCCATCCTCGAGGGATTTAAGAAATAACTTGTTAAGCTTTATTTTTATATGATTTTATTTCGCTAATTGTGTTTATTCTAGTTTTTAAGTAGAGGTGGCCTTCGAATTTTAAAATTTAAGAAACTCATATTATTAACTTATCACAATAAATATAAAAAAAAACATATTGCGGACAACTCAATACATTTGCCTGTACTGGTTCAATTGATAAGTAATATTTTTTGTACAATCATTTTAGTATTGCTTATTAATTATCAAAAAAATAAAGTGTCCAGGTACAACAGGTGATTACTGATATGAAATTAACCATTTTATAATTTCGTTTTGAGCCACCTGGCGAACTATGGAAACACTATTTAAGTTAACTAGTTTTTAATTTTAATAAATAAATGTTTATAATAACAATGATAATAACGTTTGCAGTATTGGTAACATTGAAATAACGCCTTTACTAAAAAACTATTAATGGAATATAATTTTGTGCATGCAGAATCTATATACTTTTTTCGTATTATTTTTGACAATTTTGGATAATTTTGAAAAAATTAAACAAAAAAAAATTCATGCATTAACAATGCATGTCTTGCTAATTTGGAATGATTTATAAAAATTTTTCTTAAAGCTAAACTAATTTCAAAACCTCTTAAATGTGAGATTAAAGAATTGAATTCATAATATAATAAAAGAAAACATTTTTAATGGCAACTGGAGTTGACAGTTTAATAGCGACCATAAAGATACCAATTAACTGATATATTTGTTGTAAATTTATGAAAATATTACCTTAATTTAGAAATTAATAAAAATAATTAAAATAAATAAATTAAAATAATAATAATAATAATAATAATAATAATAATAATAATAATAATAATAATAATAATAATAATAATAATAATAATAATAATAATAATAATATAATAATAATAATAATAATAATATAATAATAATAATAATAATAATAATAATAATAATAATAATAATATAATGATAATAATAATAATAACAAATACAATAACAAAAACAATAACAATAACAATAATAATATTTAATTTAGAGAATATTTTTTGGACAACTCCGAATGCCTTGGACTCAGGATTCACAAATTCATTGCAACCTTAAAAAGTGATAGTAATCAATGAATATTACTGCTCATCCATTTCATTCAGAACCCTGAATAAACTACAAATAACAACGTTATTCTTGAACTAATTCAAGAACTTATTAATAAATTATCACACTGTAACACAACTAGAATTATTGAAACAATATTTTCTATTCCCTAGTTTCAAACCAACACGCTCCAGATATACCTAAATGCTCTGATTAAATAATGATTAGATTAAGCGGCGTTGCATCGAGAATAAAATACTTCAACATATTTTCAAGCAGATGTGTTTCTCGTGAATTTGAAATAATAAAGCAAGTATTATTTGAAGGGATTCAAACCATTTTGCATTAAATGTTTTAATAAATACAATGTTATTCAATAATTATTTTTTATAAACAAAGCAAGTAACTTGAAACGTTTGAAGGATTTGTTTTATTTAATTTTATTTATTTTTAAATTTTATTGCTTGATTTTATTTAATTTTATTAATTTCTAAATTAAAGTAATATTTTCATAAATTTACAACAAATATATCAGTTAATTGGTATCTTTATGGTCGCTATTAAACTGTCAACTCCAGGTGCCATTAAAAATGTTTTTTTTCATTAAATTATGAATTCAATTCTTTAATCTCACATTTAAGAGGTTTTGAAATTAGTTTAGCTTTAAGAAAAATTTTTATAAATCATTCTAATCCCAGTGCAAATCTGAATACCCATGCTTCCAAACAAATCAACAAAGCCCGTGTTCAATTCCAGGCAACGAATATCAGAGGATTCCGTGGAGATGCTGAACAAGGAGGGCGATGATGACTCGGAACTCATGGAATTATTCAGAGTGTTCGACAAAACGGAGACGGTTTCATCAGTATCCACAAACTGAATCAATTCATTGAATGACTGAATGACTGATTAATTGATTAATTGATTTATTGATTGGATAAAGTGTTGATCAAAATGATAACTGTCCTAAGTTTATGCGATATTTTTATTATTATATATGCTATTATTATATGCGATATTTTTATTATTATATTTACTACTATTATATTAAAATATTCCAAATAATTACATAATTTGCGAAAATATCAAAAACTTGTCAAAATATTATTTTATGAAACAAAAAAAAAAATTAAAACTCAAAATGATTGATTGAACAAACGGGAATAATGGAAAGTTTTCCGATTGTAAATATTAGTTGAGATGAAATTTTAATTGTAATATTGTTTTTTTTATTAAATTGAATTAAATTTATTTTTTAAAGGTTCTTCAAGATGATATCAACCACATCGAAATAATTTCCTCGCTAGAGGAACAATTGGTTGAATGTGTGATCAAATAAAAAATATTCAACTTGTTTCCATTTCAATAAAATTTTGGAAATTAACACAATTCAATAAATCAACATAATTTAAATACAATATTCAATGGCGTGAATAACGTTGGTCGATTCTGTCAAACTTGGCACCTTGTGGAGGTTTGTAATTATTTGGCGACAGGAATTAATATCAGACATATCGTACAGTAATGTAAATATTAATCAATGATATTTTACAATATATATCACACATCTTCACTTATAGCTCTAAGATTTGAAAGGAAGGGTGGCTATGATGGAAATGCAACTTGAAAGTCATTTTAACTCTCAGTCATTGAAAAACAATCAACAAATTTTGAACTAAAATTTAATAATTTTCCTTTCTGAAGTTAAAGAAAGTCTAAAATAAGTTTGGAAATAGTTGATTCTATGATTCTTATGGTATTAGGGAAATTTATTTGTCTGGTTAAAAGCCTAATTTGCTGGCCATCAAATTGCAACTTTCTCGTTTGAAAGAGCAGGAAATTTTGCACAGCCCTAAGTTTGTTTCATGAGTCCCAATTTTATGTGCAGGGAGTGGAATGAATTCTCAGGGGAGAGAATAACACTCTATTAGCAAGTAGTTCATTCTTTAATTTTTTTTTCAACCTTGAAGTCCTCTCTGACAGGCTATTCTTTCCTCTTATGTTGTTCTGCTTTTAATCGACTGCAGCGCAGGCACACAAGCAAGGAAATTTGATATGTGTACACTCTGATGTCCTAGAATCTTCAAGTCGTCACATCCAGCTGTGATTATTGTAACTGATTATTATATTTTTTAGAGCGGTTCTCATTGATTCGTTCAGTTTCAGTAATCGAGCAATAGGAATGGAAACTAAAAGCTTTAAACTGCCTATTAAGCTGTTGTCGTAACAACTTCACATTCAGAGTATCTCTTTGCACATTCTTATCTTATTGCAATTTCAACAAAGCTAAATAAATATAATATATTATGCTACATTATTACTCTAAGTTTATCACCAAACAGAGTTTACGAAACGTTTATGAAATTTTGATTTAGCACACTAAAAAGCTTGAATTAAGTTTGAATATCAGAAGTTGAAGTTAATTATTGCTATGATATTTTCATATTAACAACTTAATTTATGAAGATTCGGAAAACATCAATAGGTCTGACGAAGATCCGGTAGATGAACCTTCTACATTGAATACAAAAAGAGATACTTCAAACAAATTTACAATAGAAAGCACATTGATTTGAGTCATGGAACTTGTTTCCAAACCCTAACCAATTGCGTCCAGAGGTTGAAACTCATGCTTAGCTTTGTTTCAGTCAGATCTTTATTTCGAAAAATTTCTGAATTTCTAACCTTGGAGAAAGGTAATTTGTATACATCATTGTGTAATGCTTATGTTAAAGCATATAAAGTCAGGAGTAAACATGATTGATAAAAAGAAGTTAATGAGATATGGAATAAAATCAAGTCTGATGCTAATGTATTTGAGAAAGTGGGTTCACTTTTGAAAGAATTGCAATTGCAAAAAAAAAAACAAAAAACAAGGGAATGCTGATAACATTTTGGGCAAACAAGCAGTGAAACCAGACAGACTTTTAGTGAGTTGACTCAAACATCAACTGCATCAACATAAACTGGATTAATTTAGAGATGTTCCAGTGACATTATCACATGTCAGTGAACAGGCATGTGAAAGTGATGAGATCACTCTATCTATATCCATAGTTGAATGCAAAAGAGATGAAAAAAAGCACTAATCGAAAGTTCAAGATGGACTCCTAGTTGAAAAATTGACATGGTAGGATTATGTAAAAGAAAACATTGTGGTCTTACTAAGTCAGATCATGAAACAGACATCTTGACAAAAAAAAGAAATTAGATGATTTAGACAAGTAAAAAAGAGAACAAGAAAGGCAGAGAACGAGTTGAAAAAAAAGAAGCATTAGCAACGATATGTTCAGAGAACCCTGAAATCAGCAATGTTTTGAAAGTAAGAAAAAAAACTGGTCGTCCTGCAAGAAAAATTGAGCAACCACTTTTTCTCAAAGCAATTATTGACATTGTTTTGCATGGGTCAGCTAAGCTGCACACGATAAACGTCAAAGCAGCATATACAGGAGCATTAGGACACTAATTGAATTGTATATAATTATTTTAAAATATGAATTAAATATTTTAGTTTAATTTGGTGGACAATTTATTTATTTACATCTTCTATAGTATCACAATTTACATTAAATTTAATGATAATGATAATAATAAATTTCTTAAAAATAAAGTCTAAAGTGATTCAATAAATTTCGAAATATAGACTTTCTAAATTTTACTTAGCGAAAGACTAATGACGGTGTTTGTTGATATATTTCAAAATTGATTGTCCATTGATTTGGACGTTTAAAATACAATTTCTAACTGAGGATCATGACTGATATTGTCGGGCGTTTGTGAAGTTCGAAGTGTCTTGAGCACTTTAGTGTTAAACACTGACACTTTCACGAAGAAGTCATGAAATTACGATGATAAATTGATAGGCTGTTAATAATTATAAAACTAGCATGCTTTTACGATGTCATAGTACAAATAAGATTTTTGTTCTAAGTTGAGCCCTAAATCCCTAGTCACTAGTTCACAAGGAGAACCATGAACCAATGATGACAATATTGACAAGGGATTGTGATAGCCAGCGGTAAGGTTTTAAGCAATTAGAAAGTTGCACAACACAAAAATAGAAGTAATCATTATATTAATCATGCGTTGATTGCCATGCACTTGTAAATCGCTTTATTTAGTTTACTATGATAAAACTGCAACTGTATCTATTAGAACAGTGGATTTAAATTAGGTAGCATTGAGTACAAAATATCTATCAAAAATGAACTTGGAAGATTATCTTAAAGTGGTTTAATAAAGAATTTTGCGAACAAATTAGATATCCTATCCAGGCACAAACAGCATCATGTACGACAACTGAATTCAATTTCAGTCGAATTGAATATAACTCAAATTTGGTAACAATTATTGGTGCGATTAAATGTATCTTTTTCTGTTGTACTTGCCTAGCGAAAGCAACTAAACATTAAAAAAAAAATACAACGTTAGGCTAGATTCTAGCAGATAAAAAGATTTACCCCAATTACTAAAATTATATTTAATTATATACTAACGAAAACTTGCATGACACTATTTAGAAAGTGGGCAGCAAAAATGATTTGAATTGTGAATAAAGGCCATGCACCAAGAGGGTCTGAGAACCACTGACCACTAACACAAATTGAAGTTAGTTAATACGTAGACAAAACTTGAAGTCATTAAATTGCCAGAAACCTCCTCAAATCAGTGCTCGAAATTCAGGCTTTAAATATATATGTCATCTATTAACCATTGTCCATCCGTTCACGTTTCACAGAATTTCAAATAAAGAGTTTGCAGAAACTAATAATTGGATTTTTTATTTCAAAAATCATGTGGATGAACTTAAGGTTTAGTAATTGTTTGAAACAATAACTTTGATAATAATCGTCATTTAGCTTTAAGAGATTATATATTATAATCATTTTTTCCTAATTCATAAATCATAATGTATGCCAAGGACATAATCTTCTCCGATGTATGGTTTCAAGGTTGAATAAATCTTCCAAGGAAAAGAATTGAACCAGTATCAACGTGTTTTATGTAAAATAGGAATGGATGATCGGCTCTGAAGTTGATGACAGGAGTAAGAGGATTCAAAGATGTTTTGATAATTATAATAACAGCTGCTGCAGCAGCAGCCTCGACACCATTCTCATCAATTTCAACAACTGCTTTGTGTAAGGCCTTTGAAACATAAAGACTTTTTGATTTTTCTATCCCACTCAGATCTGCTCCATCCGAAAACAAATCATTGATTCCAAGTTTTTTAAGATTATCGGATAAGTCAAAGCTTGACTGAAACTTAAATTTGGGAATAGTAATGTTTGCAATTAGAGATTTTAATTCAAGAGACTTCAGTGCATCTGTTGACAAATCTTTCTCGACTTGATCTAGTGATGTTTTGGCCAGATCCGGAAGAATGATTCTAAATACAAATTCACGTGATTTGAATGGTTTTTCTAAAACTTCAAAGTGGAGAGTGTTATGAACGCCATAAAAACATCTTGATGCTGAATCATGAAGAAATTCTGTTTTTAATGAATTTTCAGGTGTGACATAGAATGTTTGAAGTTTTGTTAAATGTTTCTTAAATCCTAAAGCCCATTGAGCTTTGAAGTACAAGGCATTGACGAGAACAAGACGTGTAAGTTCAGTAAGATCATTGGGTTGGACTATCTCTGTGATTTTCTTGTTGGTTATTTCAGATACCCAGTTGTTAATTAGAGAAGCGCATTCTTTAGTATTGCTGCAATAAAATATGTTCAATTCAATTCATGAATGTGATTAAATTGATTTTACCGCACTAATACTACGAAATAATAAGTAAATTAAAATTTAACAAAGTAATGATTAAAAATAATTCAAATGATGTACAATCAACCTGAAGTCAACAGTTTGAAGTTCCGATCCATAGAATTTTTTAGACGATTCGAGAAATGATGAGAAAATTTCAAAGCCTTTCTGAGCATACAATTTGTTCGCGATGCTTACTTGTTCATCTTTTTCAATTCTTGGCAAGACTTTCATAATTTGTTGAAATTTTTCATGAATTTGTTCTTCTGGAAAACCACTCGTAAATGTTGAACGACGAATTTCTTCCAAAGTCCGACCTCTGGCTCCAAGAGAAGTCATTGCCAAAGCAAGAGAAATACTCAGAGGAGAAAAAATGATATTTCCTCGTTCTGTTTCCACAAACTTGTTGTACATTTGCAGTCCAAAATCATTGTTGGCAGTAACCAAACCATTTATTTCGTCTGAATTTGCTTGATAAGCTTAAACAAATATTTAAGCAAACTTATTTTTAATTACGTGGTTTCCGATACTTTCTTTGATTTACAAATAGAGATGTTTTGTTAAATAATTCGCTTAACAATGCATTGATAATCATGATTACAATTATTTATTGATTGATTACAACTCATGCAACACCTACCTAAGAGCAGTATGAAAAATTGCAAAAGATATACGGCCATTCTGTTGATTTTATGTTCTGCCCTGAATTATGATAAGATTTAAAATAACTATAATTTATAAATTTATGTGGAGATTAGAAATGAACAAAATATGATAGTTATTACCTCAAGCTGTTGAAGCGGTGTTGACTTCTGAAGTGATGAAGTATTTATATTGTGACTCCGAAGCTCATTATATACCCATTAAAAACATAAATCAGTTGTAAATTAAAATGCATTTCCTGAAATTACTTTAAGCGACGTTTTTGGAACTGAGGAAAAAGTGACCGATGTTTTCTATTACCATATTTCCTTTTATTTCAATATTTGAGCTATAAACCATCAGTGTTGTAAAAATTACCTAATTTCGGTAATTAGTTACAAGTAAAAAAAGCTACTTAAGTATAAGTAAGAGTATTGTCTCAAAAAGTTACTCAAGTAAAAGTAAAAAGTTACAGCGTCCAAAAGTTACTTTTAAGTAAAAATTACAAGTAACTTTGATGCCGCCCTTACCGTGATCATACATCATTCCGTATTATTTAAAAGGATTTGTTTCTATTAACGTTAAAACAATTATTGGTATTAACTGCTAGTATTAACAGTCATTAAGTAATAACATTTGAACTAATGCATTCTTTTGGTGTTTTTATTATTTATTACAATCACAAACATTTGTTAATTTTTAACATAACTTCGAATAGTCTTTGAATAGTTTGTCATTCATTATGGTTCTTCGGCTGTTCGTACCAGCATAGCTGAATAAACGTTCAACAGCTGCACTAGCTGGCAGAGGAGCGTTCAACTGGATAAATAATGTTCATGTCATCTGATCGGTCTTGAAGATACTGCATCAGAATATCAGTTGACCTTGTGCAATTGAAGAAACTGTCTTCAACACTTTCAGCATCAGATGAATGAGATGATTTCAGCTCGTCCACCATTGCTGCATTAGAAGATGCCATTTTGGCTACCAGTTTCTCATGAAGCTTGACAACCGTTGGCAACAGATATCCCATATTCCTCAACTTCTGTTGGATGCATGCGTTCCACGTGCTTCTTCAAGTTAGATGAAGAACCTTCATATGCTGAACATGTAGTTTTTGTTTCTGTTGGCAGAGTAAGCATGCATACTTATATGATTTTCCTTTGATTGAAATCTGAACATTTTGTTCAAATACGGCCACGGACTATCTTCAACCTTGTTCCTCTTATCTTCGCTAACGACACTAAAAATGGCTTCAAATGAATCCATACTACGATATATTAAATCTTCCATTGGTTGGAACAAAATATGGACGATGTCTCCATATTGTCTGGCTTTTCTGATAAGATCGATTTATGACCAACTTCCCTCTAAAGACAATTTGCGAATATGGGGTTTGACGGAAAACCGTAAATGTGAGTTCTGCGGTTGTTTCTAGACACTTCATCATGTGCTTTCAAATTGCGAATATGCCCTCGACAATGGTCGGTACACGTGGCGGCACAATAAGGTCCTAAAGGAAGTGATGGAAGCTACCAAAACGGCGTTAGGCAAATTATTGCAAGATTACTTTGAAGCGGAAGATATACTTCTTGCTTTCCAGAGGGCTTTTCACTACCCTGTAAAAATAGACACCCTCCGAGGAGAGACATTCTTGCAGAGGCTAATGATTGGACTGTCGCAGCCGACCTAGAAGGCTTGAGAAACTATCACCGGCTGCTTAGGGATAGCGGCAGGAGACCGGATGTTGTTGCATCGTCATCGTCAGGCGCTTTCATTTTGATGGAGTTGACTGTCCCGTGGGAAGATAGGATCGAAGCAATGTGCTGAAAGAGGAGAAATACTCTGAGTTAGCGAAAGATCTAGAGGTGAGCGGGTTTCGGGTAACGCTAATGCCCACTGAAGTTGAGGCGAGAATTTTAGTTGGTAAGTCAGCCTACACGTTCCTCACTCAAATAGGTTTATCGAGCCGGGAAAGAACTAGGGCTGTAATAAAAATGTCAGAGGCTGCGGAGGCAGCATCGTGTTGGATTTGGGAGATGAGAGGTCGTAAGCATTGCTAAGAGTAGAGATCGCGGTTTGGTTGTGAAAATGATGGCGCGCGCATTCGCAAATGACGTAAAAACGCGAATGAACGTTTGAGGCAATAAATGCGCGCTTATATTTCTAAGTGACGGCGGCCGCTTCAGAGAAATTATATAAATGTAATGTTTTATTAATGTCCGTTGCATAGCTAGATGATTAGGACCAGTGGCGCAACTAGGGGCCCCCCCAGACCTAATAGGAGAGACCCTGCAATTTTTCCAAATCCGATGAGTTTTTCTTTTTGGTGGGGGGGGGGGGGGTAAGGGGATTTAACTGGTTTGAAACTTTGAGACAGAAGATAGTCAAACTCATTAATAAATTATTAAAGATACAAAATAAGACTGCAGACAGAAGATAGTTAAACTCATAATAATAGTAATCTTTTCTATCTTTTATTCTTTATTAATTATAATTGGTAGTTTTGATTTGAACAGTTTCAAAAATTTTTCGACTGCGTCGGGCTTTTGTCCCTTTTCTAAACTTGAGTCCCCCCTCCCAGCATTTTTCGCTGGTTGCGCCACTGATTAGGACGGTGCACCCACAGCGGGGTTTGGTTCCGCGCTGCCATCGTGAGAGGCGCAGCCTTTAACTTTTAGGCCATGCGGGCGCACAAAGAAATTATATATTTATTTATTTATTTGATTATAGTCCGTTGCATAAAAAAAAACTATAATGCTCAGTTTGCATTTATATGGGATCAATGCGCAACGGTCGTCGTGAATCTCATCGATAACCATATAACGTGCGATGCTTTACGATGAAGTCGGATAGGTAGGATTTTCACCGACAGGGACACCCGCCTGATCAACAATAAATAATCTGATATGACCAACTGTTGCCACACGCCTCGAGAACGTCAGGAGTTTGGGCGAAACGATTGATGATTCCCTGTCAGTTAGCTCCGCGGTAGGTTTCTAAGTTCGATCGACATGGCTTTTTATGGATATCCCTATAACGATATTTTTTCTGACTTTCTCTACATATTGGTTTACAAAATGACTCATCAAATAACGAAGCGCGTGAATATTTAGGAATTGACATAATGATGATTTGAGTTAAAATGGTTAAAATCAGGCTTGCAGGTTGAACGAATGGGTTGCATTCGGCGATAATGGCAACAGTCGTAATATGTCGTGTTCGAAACCCAACCTGCACTGCCACAAACACTTTTGGGAAGGAGCGCTATATAAATGGATACAAGAAGCGCCTCTGACGCTATGCATGTGGCGCTACATAAAATATACTGTGTCATGGCTGGGTTTCTGAGATCACCAGACATACCCCTAGATTTGATATTAATAGGATGTTTTGTGGCTCGCGAGTGCATTTCATTAGATTTCGCAAGCTTTGTTAATTTGTAAAAAATGTGACAGAAATAACATTTACTAACGGGAAGTCAACAGTTTCCAGTTTCGAAACATAGAATTTTCGAGACAATCTAAGAAGTGACGAGATGATCCTAAAACCCTTCTGAGCAAACAATTTGTTGGCGATGCTCACTTGCTCGTTTCTGTCAATTACTGAAAAACATTCATAATTCGTTGAAATTATTTATGAATTT
Organism: Whitmania pigra; assembly: GCA_021613335.1. Lineage (NCBI taxonomy): Eukaryota > Metazoa > Annelida > Clitellata > Hirudinida > Haemopidae > Whitmania > Whitmania pigra. The sequence goes on from JAJTWR010000021.1 coordinate 1,092,617, forward strand.
GTTTCTCTGGAAATCCTATTATAAATGTTGAACGACGAATAACTTGAATAAATTGTCAGTGTCATCCTTCACAATTTAAAATAAATTAGAATTATTTACGGTAATGGAAATGACTGCATTTCAGATTTAATTGTTTGATTACCTAGCAGAGGCGTAGCTAAGAAGGGGCAAGGGGGTACATATGTCCCCGGGCGCCAAGATACAGGGGCGCCAAAATGAGGCTTACCTAATTTTTGCGACAGTAGTAAAACAGGTCACACTCACAAGCTAGCCAACAGCGGCGGCTGGAGCAGGGCAGATATGAGCCATCGTCTGATACGTCTGCCATCCAGACCTGGTTGATGCTGCCAGCTCAGTGAACTCAGTGAGCCCACCACCACTGCTGCTAGCCAGGATACGGATTCTGCATGCACTCTGCAGTGGCTACTACTGTAATACTAGAGTGTTGTTGACGAACTTATTGTGGTTTAAAACGGATTACACTCTATTAAGGTATATTAAAACTTTTTATCAGAGACTGGTTGTGATTGTTCTAATATAGACAAAGATACATTCGTGAAAGCGTGAAAACGTCAAAACATTTTCTGAAACTCCCATTGGTATCAGGCTAACGCAAAGTTGCACTGCAGCGAGCGCCCCCCACCAGGCTTGGACTGGGCCGGTGGCCGCCAACTGCCAAAAGAAAGTTATTATATTTTTAGTTTTAACTGAAATTACCGTTGATAATATGATAGCTTCAAATAATAGTTTGTATAGCTTTTACTACGTGGACGGAAGCTGAACGATGGTTAGTTGGTGGTTCAGGAATTGATTTAATTGCTCAAGAGCAGATTCATTTGGAAAAACAACGTTGGCGAGATATATTGCAAAGAATACTCACCTGTATTAAGTTTCTGGTTTCACAAAATTTGGCACTACGTGGCCATGAGGAAAACTTGAATGCCGAATGTGGTAAAAATGTTGGGAACTTTCTTGCGCTGATCAAACTCGTAGCTCAGTATGATCCACTGTTAGCAAAACATGACCAACACGCAGAACTAAAACCGGGATCAGTTTCCTATTTGTCACCGGACATTCAAAATGAGTTTATTCATATTCTTGCATCAACTATGAAGAACAAATTGCTGAGCGATATCAGAAAAAACAAATATTATGGAATACTGCTTGACTCTACTCCTGATTTAGGACATCGGGAACAGCTTTCTCAGGTTATAAGATTTGTGGATGTGGATTTTCAAACCAAAAAAGTAGCTATCAAAGAATCATTTTTAGGTTATATCGAGATACATTCAAAAGATGCTGCAAGCCTAGAGAAAGTCATCGTCGAGAGACTGAATTCTGATGAGATACCTCTAGCCGACTGTCGAGCTCAATGTTATGACAATGCTTCGGTGATGACTGGGCATATATCTGGCCTTCAACAACGAATATGTGACAGAAATCCTAGAGCACTGTTCGTCAACTGTGACAACCACAGCTTAAATTTAGCAGGTGTTCATTCAGCTAAGCAAGATCCTGTTGTCGTAACTTTTTTGGAACACTTGAAAGTATATATTCGTTTTTCTCTCATTCAACAATTCGTTGGGAAGAATTAAAAAGAGTTCTTCACAATAACAGTAAAAAGAGAGTCTGAAACACGCTGGAATGCACGATCTGAAGCTGTTAAAGCTATCCATGAAGGACTGGATGAACTAGTTGGATTGCTAGAGAAATTATCGGAAGACTCCACTATGACACCTGAAACTAGAAGTGGTGCACAGCAGTTACTGGCCTGTATATTGAATTTTAATTTCATAGTTTTATTACACCTTTGGAATGTCGTTCTTGGAAAAATTGATCGTGCACAGAAGCGCCTACAAGATCCTACCATGAATTTCAAGGAAGCTGCGACTGATATTGAATCTTTGGAGCAAGAATTTATCAAGCTTCGTGATGATTTGAGCCAGGCTGCGGTCGAAAACGCCAAAACAAAATGCACAGCATGGGATATTCCGGTAGAAAGAAGAATTAGGCGACGTAGGAGAATGCCTGCAGAACTGGTAAGAGATGCAGGACTCTCATCAGAAGAGGAAGTAATGCGTGTCATGAAGAATGTGTTCGATTGGCTTCAACAGGAGATGTCAACACGTTTTTCACGACTCAAAGACCTGAACACAAAATTTGGATTTCTGCTGGACGTTAAGACTCTTCTATCTGACACAGATGAAGATGAAATTCGTCGAAGTTGTGCAAATTTTGCAACTTTCTACGACACGGACATTAATGGCTACGAACTCTTCACCGAAATTGGGGACTGCAGAATGCTGCTGAGAAAGCGAACTGAAACTCTACCAGAAACCCCTTTGGATCTCCTTGGTTTTATTGTGCTTTATGGAAGCGACGTATTTCCGAATTTTCGAATTTCACTACAAATTTTGTTAACAATAGCGATTTCAATTGCAAGCTGTGAAAGGTCATTCAGCAAATTGAAACTTATTTTGTCGTATCTGCGTGCATCAATGGGACAGGATCGTCTCAGTGATCTTGCTCTTCTTAGTATAGAAAGAGAAACGCTTGAGAAAACAGACTTTGATGACGTTATTGATCAGTTTGCAACCATTAAATCAAGAAAAATAAATCTATTTTAGACAGTATTAGACTACTATGCATGTAAATCATCTTAAACTGTGACTGATTGGGTGAAGCATGCGCTACTATTTGTAGAATGGTTTTTTACTTTTAAATGGATGCCTTGTGCCATTAAAATTTGATTTTTATTTCAATTTCAAATTTAGTGTAATATAGTAAGATTAAATATATAGACATGGAAAAGGGCGCCAATTCTATAGTTTGTCCCCGGGCGCAAAATACCCAGGCTACGCCTCTGTTACCTAGTAGAATAGTTAAACAAATGTTTTGTAATAGGGCACATTATATCATTGTAATTGGGTCATGTGACAAATTTACCAACAGTAATCTTACGAAACTTAAAATTACATGAAAACTTTTGTAAAGAATTCCTCATAACATGCAATTTTTCATATCTATTTGTAAAGTTCTTCATTCCTAAATTATGGGGATATGTGGTATATCGAGCAGAAATGGATCGATTGAACAAAACAAGACTCAGATATTTAGAAGAAACTAATAATTGGATTTTTATAAGCATAAAAATTAAGATTAAGTAATTTTTCAGTGCAATAACTAATAAATAATTTAATAATCGTTATATAGATTCAAGAGATTATATGTTCTAAGCATGCTTTCCTTTTCCTAAATCCTAATAAAGCAAGGCCAAAATCTTCTCCGATGGACGAATTCAAGATTGAATAAATCTTCCAAGGAAAAGTGTTGAACCAGTCTTTACCTGTTTGATATAAAAAAAATATATCTCGCTTTAACCTACCATATTGAAATAGTTTTTGTTCAAATGCATATACTTATTTTTAATAACAAGCAAAATTTAAATCCTCTTCAAACATACATTGTGGATTTATTAATAAGAATATTTGTTATTAGATGACTTTGATTCGCTTATAACATAACATAACATAACAATTATTTATGTTGGTTAAGAAGACCTGGATCTGTGTAATAACCACTTTTTTTAGTCTTAATAACCGAATTTACTTAAGTAAATCTTAAATTTATCTATAAAGTCCGCATGGGTGGTTTCCTTATCTAATAAATTAGATAATAATTAAATAATTATTTTTTAAGTTTCCCGAAGCCTTCCTATATAATTTACAATCGTGCCCTCTAGTAGAAGCACTCTTTGTGGCTTCGAAAAACTGTTCAGGCAAAAGGCCTTCCCTTCCCGATAAAATTTTGAATGCCACGAAGAGGTCCCTCTATTTCTTCTCTTTTCAAGAGTAGTTAATTTACATCTACTTAATCTTTCCTCGTTATACACTGCCTTTTGATCTCTAAGTTGTTATTTTGTGTTATATTTATCTTTTAGGATGTGTCATTTCAATACAAACAATTTCATTTCCTTATTGGTTTTCGTTGCGTTCAACAAATTCGAGTGAAATCACAATCTAAAGTTAATTGATCTAACATACTCTTTCTTCACATATATTCTTCAAACGATTCATTGATAAATGCTGACCCGTCATAACAGCCCGGCGACAAAATAGCCCCGTCAAAACAGCCCCGACAAAATAGCCCAGGACAAAATAGCCCCGTCAATGTATTTTAAAAAAATGTGTGCGTTGAATACATTAACCGATAACTGATTCCAAATTTAATTCGAAGTTAGTGGTTTGAATGCTTTTATGACCGTTTTGAGTTTAATTGGTATCACGCAATTTCATTAAGTGGAAGATTTATCGTCTAAAATATTATTAAGATTCCGGCTACTTCCTTAGATTTACATAGACTTTCAAGTTGGTATTTAATATAAATTATCGATTGACAAGCAACACGTGAATCTGCACAAAAGAATTTACCAGACACTCATTAAGTCACGAAGGTTCCTTTGATCGTTTAATTTCTTTTGATCCTTCCCCGTTGCAATATGTACAATGAAGGGTTTGAATTGGAATTTAATCTATTTTATCGATTGAGGTACAACAAATTCGAGCCATATCAAGTGAATCACCTTATCGGACACACCTTATCATCACGTCATGTGAACATGTAACAAATCCACAATGAACCAATTTTACCGCTAGTTTGACGGGGATATTTTCTCCTGAGCTATTTTTGTCGTTGGGCTATTCTGACGGGGATGTTTTGACGGGGCTGTTTTGTCCTGGGCTATTTTGACGGGACTATTTTGTCGCCGGGCTGTTATGACGGGTGCCTTGACAAATCAGTTTCGTCCGATTACTTTCTTCAAAGCAGCTTCAAGGATGAGAGAATCTTCCAAAAAAGCAATGAATTAGTTTTAACATGTTTTATGTAAAAGAGAAATGGATGATCAGCTGTGAAGTTGACCGCAGCGCTGCCACCCCTGATGGAGACCTGAATAGCGGTAGCTGCATTGCCCTCTTTCATCAATTTCAACCATAGTTTTGTGTATCGCTTTAGAAATGTAAAGATATAAGACGTCCAATATACCACTCAGATTTGCGTTCATCAGCATATACATATACACAAGTACCTATTCCAAAGTTTTCACTTAACCTAAACAAATCAATGGAGCAATTAATGTTTTCACTTGTCATTACTGATAATCCAATTAAATAAATCGTTGAATTTTTAAAGTTCCGCACATGTATTCCATGATATTGTGTGGTTATCTGAAGTGTACGAAGAATTGTAACGAGAAATTACGTGTGAATGGCTGTCCAACATGCAAGTGCACTTGTGGAGTGAGTTCAACGATTTTTTAATAAGTTCACCATCAATTAGATAATTTCATTAAATGAAATAATTTTTCAGCATTCAATCTGCATGGTGGGTTACTACTGCTTGTATGGGATCGTAAGCCGCAATGATCCAATCTCTAAGCCCAAGTGTTGCAACTCGACTGCCGATTCCTCAAAACAAGTTTGCCTTCTTCCAGACGAAAGGAATGTAGCCAATAAATTTCCTAATTTCGCATGTAATCGAAAAGATTAATTGAAATCCATGTAATGCTACTCAATTGCATTACACAGTGGTTTAATTGGTAAATGAATATTGCAACAGAGCAGTGATGGGCAAATCAAATCGCGATTTCTGGGAGGTTACGATTCGATTTGAACAGTGTGGTATTCGATTTTGGCCTCCGCGATTTTGATTTTATTCGATTTGCATTTTTGCGATTCGATTTGAAAAGTAAATCGCAAATCGCGCTCGTACGCATGCCTAATATCGCTCTTCAAAAATCCTGTCGTCGGATCTATGATCGCTCAATGAAATATTATTTATGAAGATCGCAGGTCTATAGTTATAGATTTAAGAATTCTACGTCTATGGCGTCCGTCTCGCTGTATTAATGTGCGATCGCATGGCATGATGGTTAAGAATGCGCCTCTCACGATGGCGGCGCGGATTCGAAACCCGCTGCGGGGACACTGTCCTAATCATCTAGCTATGCAACGGACGTTAATAAAACAAGTTGTATCAAATAAACATTATTGCAGCATTGGCGAGGCTCAATACTTTATCGCCATTTTAAATGGACAAGTCACCAGGAACCATTTTTTTAATCTTCCAATTTTGTTGAGAGTAGCTTAGAAGCGTTAAGGTTCGCGATCCCACTCGCAATGATAAATTACTTTTTTTAATTTAATTTAAAAATTAGTTTTTATTGTAATTTAATGAATTCAAACATTTTAATTGCTATAACCTTAACCGCATGTTGAAGAAATATGTGCGTTACATATGTTTTAGTATTTAAATATGTCAAGTATAAGAATAAGACACACTGCACATAACATTCATAATTACGGTGAACATTAATTGTTATGGTTCTGCTGAGAAGACTTTAAACTAGCAAGATTTTATAAATATGGTTGCAGAGCCAGTGCTTTTTTCTGCCGGAACGGCGTTCGGGAACCTTTTTCTCCAGAATTTTATGAATTTTTAATTTACGTTAATTTAATAGTATTATTTTTAAGGCTTTTCAAGTTGTAACAGGGATGGCTGGGCTCTGACGGCGAGAGGGAGTCTGTTCCAGACAGCTGGAGAGGCGTACAAGAAACCTCTGTTTGGAAGGGGTGATCTATGTACCGATTTGTGAAGTTGAGTGGCTGACAATGAGCCAAGACCAGGTGTTTGACGGCGATCTAGTAGGTGATGGAGATAAGGTGGGGTGTATGTTTCTAGAGTGTGATATGTCATGAGGACAATTTTGAAAGTGGTACGACTATGGGTCGGCAACCAGTGCAATTTCTGCAGACAGTCTATGCTATTGAGGGTAGGGTTGAGGAGAACAAACTTGGCAAGCTTGTTTTGGACACGTTGCAAAGATTTAATGAAAGAAGCAGATGTGTCATAAAGAAGAGAGTTACAATATTCTAGGCGAGAGAGAACAAGGCAGCGTGCAAGGACGGAAGTTATATCAACGGAAAGTAGCGGACGGATATGCCGGATTGCCCAGATGAGATGATTGCAGGATTTGATAATAGAAGCGGTATGTTCTTTAAAGGTGAGGTGTGAATAAAAAATAACACCGAGAAGCTTGAGGGTAGTAGAGGAAGGAGGGTGCCAGCGATGCTTATAGAAAGAGGAGGCGACAGAGTTTTCAGGCGAGCGGGTTTGCCAATGAACATAATTTCAGATTTCTGAGGATTCAGTTGGAGAAAGTTAACGAGATGCCAATCATTGATAGCATTCGTACACTTCCGCAAAATGGCTAGGCCTACATCTGTCTAGCGCTGTCATCGATAGCCCTCTACAGCAGGAGCGCGAGCCTGCGACTACCACTAAGGTCCTTCGTGGAAGAGTACAAACTCTCCAAAATAAGAACGCAGTGGATGCTCAACAACTCCGCGGATAGCAGGATCCGCGAAGTCAAGCCACTGCTCAGATCTGGAAGGAAATTCCGAGCGCAGAATGAGATCGACAAATCATTTGCCGAGCTGATGTTCGAGGAAGTGAGAGGTCCTACTCAGACGTACCATCATGCAGTCGGATGGAACCACCTTCCAAAATGGTCTCAGGCGAGCTCAGTCAGAGCCGCTATGATTAGCCAGAAAAAGAGGCGAAAAGTGGAACAGGACCGAGTCACGGAGGCAGTTCATCAGTCACAGCAGGGTAAGTGGACAAACGCAGGAAGACGTGATACAACAATCCCTGGAGCGACATGTGGAAGATGTCCCCACTCCGACTTGCATATGCTATAAGGTCAGTTTTCCACCAGTTGCCCTCCAGGGACAATTTGCAGAAGTGGGGTCTGGTGGAAGACACCAAATGCCGGCTCTGTGGTTTTACCGAGACACTGCATCACGTGCTCAGTAATTGCACGTATGCTCTTGCCAATGGTCGGTACACATAGCGACTTAACCAAGTCCTTCGAGAAGTGTGTGAAGCCGCAAAAGCAGCAGTCTCCAAAGCAAACCCGCATACGATCGCAAATTAGCGAAAGATTTACTTCTTGCGCGAGGGCTTCGCATACCTTTGCAAAAAGAGATGTCAAACCCCCAGGCGAGACATTCTTGCAGAAGCAAATGACTGGATCGTCGCAGCAGGATGATTCACGACGGAGCCAAACCATTGGCCGAGAGACGCGGTGTTGTCGGGAAAAAGCAACATGAACTGAGGTCCAAACCACGGCCTCGAAAAGGCCCGCGGCCGAGTCCCGAAAATCTCCGGCTACCGCTACAAAGAAATTATAAGGCCCAGTTTGCATATATTAAGACGGTGTGAAAAAGCCACTGAGAGCTTTCATGACCACTGTAGACAAGCTGAGGTGGAGGTGATAGACATAACAAGGCCAATGAGAGCCCCGCATAGTCGAAGTGATAAACAGATGGCATGCGGCATGAAGAAGCAATTGCAAGCTTTTGCAGTCGCTCCAGTCCAGGTCTCAAAAATAAGAAGCAGTGGATGTTGAATAACTCTGCCAACATCAGGATCCGCGAAGTTAAATCAATGCTAAGATCTAAAAGTTCTCAGCACAGGATGAAATGGATAAGTCAGTTGCGGAACCGACGTTCGAAGAAGTGCGAGGTCCTATTCAGACTGGTCGTCGGGCTGTTGGGTGGAACCACTTCGCACAATGTAGGAGTCTTAATATGTAGACAAAAATTCAAGTCATTAAATTGCTAGAAACTTCCTCAAATCAGTGATCAAATGCAGGTTTTGAAAATATATGTCCATCCATTCACGTTTTCACAGATTTTCAAATAAACAGTTTTGCAGAATAATTGGATTTTTTATTTCAAAAATCATGTGGATGAACTTAAAGTTTAGTAATTTTTAAAAACAATAACTTTGATAATAATCGTCATTTAGATTTAAGAGCATTTTAGATTTATTATAATCATGTTTTCCTGATTCATAATTATTATGAATTATTCTGATTATGTCAAGGACATAAACTTCTCCGATATATGGTTTCAAGGTTGAATAAATCTTCCAAGGAAAAGAATTGAACCAGTATCAGTGTGTTTGATATAAAATAGGAATGGATGATCAGCTCTGAAGTTGATGACAGGAGAAGGACGTGTGGGAGCTGATTTGAGGGAAATTATAATGGCTGTTGCGGCAGCAGCCTCGACACCATTCTCATCAATTTCAACAACTGCTTTGTGTAAGGCCTTTGAAGCATAAAGACTTTTTGAATCTTCTATCCCGCTCAGATCTGCTCTATACGAAAACAAATCATTGATTCCAAGTTTTTTAAGACTATGGGATAAGTCAAAGCTTGACTGAAACTTAAATTTGGGAATAGTAATGTTTGCAATTAGAGATTTTAATTCAAGAGTCTTCAGTGCATCAGATGACAAATCTTTCTCGACTTGATCTAGTGATGTTTTGGCCAGATTGGGAAGAATGATTCCAAATACAAATTCATGTGATTTGAATGGTTTTTCTAAAACTTCAAAGTGGAGAGTGTTATGAACGCCATAAAAACATCTTGATGCTGAATCATGAAGAAATTCTGTTTTTACTGAGTTTTTAGGTGTGGCGTAGAACGTTTGAAATTTGGTTAAATATTCTTTAAATCCTGAAGCCCATTGAGCTTTGAAGTACAAGGCATTGACGAGAACAAGACGTGTAAGTTCAGTAAGATCATTGGGTTGGACTATCTCTGTGATTTTCTTGTTGGTTATTTCAGATACCCAGTTGTTAATTAGAGAAGCGCATTCTTTAGTATTGCTGTAATAAAATATGTTCAATTCAATTAATGAATGTGATTAAATTTATTTTACTAAATAAAACCGCACTAATATTACGAAAAAATAAATTAATTATAATTTAACAAAGTCATAATTAAAAATAATTCAAATGATGTACAATCAACCTGAAGTCAACAGTTTGAAGTTCCGATCCATAGAATTTTTGAGACGAATCGAGAAATGATGAGAAAATTTCAAAGCCTTTCTGAGCATACAATTTGTTCGCGATGCTTACTTGTTCATCTTTTTCGATTCTTGGAAAGACTTTCATAATTTGTTGAAATTTTTCATGAATTTGTTCTTCTGGAGAACCACTCGTAAATGTTGAACGACGAATTTCTTCCAAAGTCCGACCTCTGGCTCCAAGAGAAGTCATTGCCAAAGCAAGAGAAATACTCAGAGGAGAAAAAATGATATTTCCTCGTTCTGTTTCCACAAACTTGTTGTACAGTTGCAGTCCAAAATCATTGTTGGCAGCAACCAAACTATTTATTTCGTCTGAATTTGCCTGATACGCTTAAACAAATATTTAAGCAAACTTATTTTTAATTACATGGTTTCCCAGACTTCCTTTGATTTTCAAATAGAGATGGTATATAGAGTTTTTTTTTAATAATTAGATTGCTAATCATGCATTGATAATCATTATTATAATTATTTGTACAACTCACGGAACACCTACCTAAGAGCAGTATAAAAAATTGCAAAAGAAATACGGCCATTCTGTTGATTTTATGTTCCGCCCTGAATTATGATAAGACTTAAAGTAGCAATAATTTATAAATTTATGTGGAGATTAGAAATGAACAAAATAAGATAGTTATTACCTCAAGCTGTTGAAGTGGTATTTACTTCTGAAGTGATGAAGTATTTATATTGTGACTCCGAAGCTCAAAATATGCCCATGCATTGATCAAAGTTTAAGGATGTGTTGTTTTTTTCACCGCCTTTAGAACATTAAAATGCATAAAAATTTACAGTTTTAAAATATTTGTAGCGTGACATCGAGGGTCAGAACAACATTGGCTCAATGATGTTATGACAATTATGCATTAATTCGATTTCTTTTTTTTTCATGGATAAACCTTCAAAACATTATCAACTCGATTAGCAAATCGAAATCAATTATCATATTGTTTCCCATTTTTCAAAAATGCATTTCCATGAATTACATTAAGCGACTTTTTTTTGAACTAATGGCAAAAAGTAGCCGATGCTGTTATACACCATATTTGCTTTTAGTTCAATATTGGGGTTCAATCTTGTAAACTTCCACACTTGAAATTTTCAAGTTTCAAAATTTCCTTCAAACAACTCCGAATAATTCAAGTGCCCGACCGACATGACTTTTTTTCGATATCCCGATAATGATATTTTAAATATGAACTATCGATCGCTAACGATATTTTTTATTATTTTTTCTACATATTGGCTAACAAAATGACTCATCGAATAACTCGTGTCAAAGAGCCCATGCACCAATAATTTATTAATTTTATTACAAAACTAGAACATTGCACAATGCTGTCTACATAGTAACGCTATTCAGGTAACCGACAGGTGTGGTTATGATGTGAGTGATTATACCTAATTGCGTAATTTTTTCAAGTTTTTAAAGAAAGATTTTAAAATTGATTTTTGTTTTTTGTTATTTTATTTATTTAATTGCTTTTAACTTTTTAGTTTATTAGTAGGAATAACACGCAACAATATAAATAAATATTATATTGACATGATATATTATATAAATTACAGGTTTAGGAAATTTATATTTATTTCGAGAAACGAAATTAGTTAATTCGTAAAAATAAACAAATTCAAATTAAAACTAAAAGAGCCATTAAAATAAGGATGGGCTAGATTGCTAATAAACCTAACCTTTACTATCGATATCGGCGCACAAAATATCATCTATGATGCGAAGCATCACGTAGATGTGTTGGCCTTCATGTTGTCTGAATGAGGTTCATTACGCACAGCAGCTGAAAGTGTCGTCCTTGCAACTTTCGTTACCAGGGATTTCAAGTAGGGTCGATATATAAATGGTTAATAAAAGTAAGACCATTTTAGTAGGTTTGTCCTTAAAGTTATGCTGAGGACATTAATAAAAACTACTATATAAAACTACAGATCAATTCAGAAACGCAAGACAATCAAATTATCTCTTAAAAAAATAAAATTAAAACAATTGCTAAAGTTCAAATCCACTTCAATTACCATAAAAACTTCAAATTATAAATGCAAAAATGTACTGTTTGTATATTTGCGGCATTGTAACTAGATGTGTTGGAGGGAGCATAAACAGCCAACTTAATGGCCAGATGTAATAATAAATACAAACCAAGGTTATGATCATTTAAAGGATGACAGAGCAATATGACAATTTATATGATTTATTTTAATTTTTTATTTGATGGACATCAAACTAGCAAACAAAAACAAAGTAAAATGTAAAGATAACCGAACCGTAAATGTAATGATGTTCAAAGGCAAAAACATCCCAAAGAGTTTCATATCTCTTATATTTATATATTATATTCATATATTAGGGCCACCTATAAAGGGCCGCATTGCCTGTATAATTTAATTTAACATAATACCATATCATGGCCACATCATAGGCGACATTTTTCATTACATTTTTAGTTCTTAGCATAGAATGAATTAAAACAAAATTATTCTAAGATTTCTATTTTTAATTTTATATCGCCACACTGACCTGAGTAGTTAAGCCATGTCAAGATTTTGTGGCGATCCAAGCATTTAGGGTGTTTGAATCCAGTGCCGTGGCAATACTTAACCACGATAAATAAAAATTTCTCGGACGTTGTCAAAAATCATCTTTAAAAGCCTTCTTGAACATAACCACATGAGCAGTGTCATCATCAGACGCAGTCGTGGTACATCGTCGGCAAAACAACTGAACAAGAAATTCCAATGAGTGGAGACATCTTGTATCAGAGACCTATATTTCGGATTGAGTTTGCATTGTCCAGTTTAAAGCTCCACGTCATTTGCAGGGTTATGCCTGAAATGACCATACAATTTTTCGTACATTGATAAAGCAGCTTTGACACCAGATTCAACTGCTGTCCTGAGATACTTAAACTCGCTTTTACATACGTTTTGCAAGCTAAAATAGAGTTTGATTTGAAAGAAAATTTACCTCTCAAAATCGATCTTACATGTGGCCGGCACCCCGTCATAATAGCCCGACGACAAAATAGCCCCGTCAAAACAGCACCATCAAAACATAAAACTCATTTCATTTAATCAAAGTTGAAATCAGTTATCGGTTAACGTCTTCAACTCATACAAATATTTTTTTTATAAAGATACATTGACGGGGATGTTTTGACGGGCTATTTTGTCGCTGGTCTATTTTGACGGGTCACCCATGTGGCCACCTTTTTTCGGAACAGTAAAATGGAAGAAATCTAACCTTCTAAATATGTGCTAGCCAATCATGAAGCGCGTGAATATTTAGGAATCGACCTATTGATGTTATGAGTTAAAATGTTTAAAATGAGGCGTGAAGGTTGACCGAATGAATAATATGTCGTGTTCGAAACCCAACCTGCACTGCCACAAACGCTCTTGGAAAGGAGCGCTACATAAATGGATACAAGAAGCGCCTCTGACGCTATGCATATGGCGCTATATAAAATATGGTAATCTAATATATAATCTGATGTGACCAACATTTGCTTTCTCACGTTCACAATTTCAAACAGCAATACAAACAATTTGCAAAAAATAGTGTCTTTGGCACTTTCTTTCAAATAACACTTTATTAAATAATATGATGCTTAAATTGTATAATCCTTTGCAAATAACTAATAGAGTTATTGTTTCTAACTAAGTTTCCTGAACTTGGAATTAATCAGATACTTCATTAAGGCATAGAAAATCTTCCGAGAAAAAGAATTGAACTAGTATCAACGTGTTTGATGTAAAGTGGGAATGGATGATCAGCTCTGGAGATGATAACAGAAACAGGAGGTCCATAATTACAACCGTCACCCATTAAAACGGCTGTTAGGGCAGCCGCTACTACACCTTTTTCATCAATTTCAACGATAGCCTTGTGCGGTATCTTAGAAACAACAATTTTATTTTATTTTCCATGCCACTCAAATCTGCTTTACCATCTGTAAAAAATTCATGAATTCCAAATGTCTTTAACTTGTCAGATAAGTCAAAACTTGAATGGATTTTAAATTTTGGAATGGTAATGTTTACAGTTTCTGAATTCATTTTAAGAGACTTCAGTATCTCTGCTGAAAACTTCTTATCCACCTTTGGTAATGTGGTTTTAACCAGAGTGGGGGGGCACAATTTCAAATCTGAATTTATCTGAATTGAATGCGTTTTCTAAAACGGTAAAGTGTAGAGTTTTATGGATGCCATAAAATGCTTCTGATTCTGGATCATAAAGAAATTCCGTTTTTATTGAGTTTTTGGGTGTGGTGTAAAAAATTTGAGGTTAAATCTTTCTCAAAAGTTGAAGACCAGCTGGCCTTGAAGTACAAGGCATTGACAAGAACAAGACGAGTAAGTGCATCAAGATCCTCGGGTTTGACTATCTCTGTGATTTTCTTTGTGGTTTTTTGAGACACCAAGCTGTTAATCAAGGAGGCACAGTGGCGGTTTTGTCTGCAATAAAATATGCCTAATTTATAGCTTTATTCAACTTCAATGCAAGCTTATTTGTTATTTGCCACAATTGATTGCCGTTTCTCAAGTAGTTCATAAAAAAGTGATAGATAAATAACATTTACTAACCTGAAGTCAACAGTTTCCAGTTTCGAAACAGAATTTTCGAGACAATCTAAGAAATGACGAGATGATCTTAAAACCCTTCTGAGCATACAATTTGTTGGCGATGCTCACTTGCTCGTTTCTGTCACTTTCTGAAACAACTTTCATAATCCGTTGAAGTTGTTTATAAATTTGTTTTTCTGGAAATCCTTTGGTAAATGTTGAACAACGAATTTCATCCAAAGTCTGAACTCTGGCTTAAAGCTAAGTCATTGCCAAAGCAAGAGAAATAGGGAAAAGAAAATAACTTTTCCTTGTTCTGTTTCCGCAAACTCATTGTACAATTTTAGTCCAAAATCATTATTATATCGTTCAGTTCATTTGAAGCTATCCCGTTTGCTTAACACGTAATTTAAAGATATTGTTTATTTCTTCACCCAAATTTTTTGTCGTTTCAATTCTATCAAAATATTACTATGTAATTATGACACTAACCAAGAATTATATTGAACGATTGCAAAAAAGGAAGGAAAGCCATTAGGATCATTCTGAGTTCCATCTTGAAGAATGTTAAGAAGTATCGCCTATTTACTTGTGACTAATAAAATTTAAAATGGTATGGCTAACATTAAGCTAATTAATTAATGCTTTTAATAAAACAGGAGAATGGTAAACACGGGTAACAGCAAATAAAACAAAATTACTAATTTTAATTTCACGTTACCCTGTCCCGATTTTGTAACAATAAAAATAAAATAGAGCCGCAAAAGTTGTTGAGCTTTTATCTGAAACGTTGTAGATTAGCAAAATCATAATTATGCTTCACGTCAAATTTCATCCTTTGAGTGCATTGCACTTTTGTTTGTATTAATTATTTATTGTTATTTATTATTTGTTATTTAAATTACTATTGTTTCATTTATAGCAGTGGTGACAACCTTTTTGGGAAGAGGGCCACAATTCGAATTCCGAAAGCCTTCGGAGGCCAAACGACTGAGCTCTTGTAATACTGATGCGATATTTATGGAAGAGGATTAGCAAATGTAAATTAAAGTTTAAATTCAATTGTATTAATTGCTAAGAAGTATAAGTTATCAAGTTTATTTTCCTGCAAAACTGTTAGTTTTATCACATTACGCAAGTCAGTGGGAAGGCTCTGGCTGTATGTCCGCAACAAGCCTGGAGATGTCAGGTCGAATGTTTGTAGTTGACAGACGAAGAACTTCTTGAAGGTGTTTGACAGTGGGTTGATTCCGGGTGTTACTTTTGTTGAGCTTCATTTGCGAACAGCGATACCTGCTTACAAACATGTTTCCTTTTTGATATCTTTGGTACATCTACTGTTGAGTTGCGCCACAGACAAATGACGTTACCCTGTCCAGTCATCATGAAATATTTGTTTTCATTGTCAACTTTTCGTTTCAGACCGTTAGACATTTCGTATTTACGAGGGAATATAAAAACACAACTAATTACGAATTACAACAACTTGCAATTAGTCATGTAAACACGAGATTGCAAAAGTAAACAGAAACAAAAAATGGTGAACACATTCTGAATTAGAGATGTGCAGAATTAGACATGTGCGCAACTGTAATGCTGCCTTTTAATTAATCGCAACGTCATGAACAAATATGACTGAATTATCAATTTTTCGGCTTTCGCATTGATCTTCGCGGGCCACATGAAGGATCGTGTCGGGCCGGATGTGACCCGAGGGCCGGACGTTGTGCATCACTGATTTATAGCCTTTTGCAGAAACGCAACCTAAATTGAGCTTAAACTTCACGCAATTTTTTTTATTTGTGCAAGTAGTGTGTTTCTTTTTTAAATTAAATTTTGGAGCTCAGTTTCACCTTAAATCAAAAGAATTCGTTGGTTAAATATACAGTCAGAACGGAAACCATAAGGACACTCCATTATTTTGTAATATCTCGACAAATAAATATTTAATTGTGGGAAATTTTAATATCATATGTATTTATATATTTGTCATTATCTCTTACATTTTCATCAAAATATGTTTGTGCATTAACTTTAAAATTCCAAAAACGTGATTTCGGGGCATCCAATAGCCATAAAAGACACTTGCAAAAATCATCGAAACTGACTAAAACCTTTGTGAAAAAAACAAGAAAAAAGTTTATTAATATAAATGTTTCCTTTATTTTCAATAACTTTAAAATATCTGTTGTTCATTGATTTTATTAGAGATTTTACGAATTTTCTGTCCAGTTCTTTCAAGGCACTCCTAATGGCATTTTCCAGGTCAGATTTTGAGTGAAACTGCCTTCCATTGTGGTAAACAAGTCTTGACAACATTCCCCAGACATTTTCTATAAGATGTAAGTCCGGGAAACAAGCTGGCCAACTCATAACTTTCAAATTTCTTCTCTGGAAAAATGTCTTTGTCAACTTGGAAGTGTGCATCGAGGCATTATCTTGCTGGAAAATAAAATTTCTTCCATAATAATCTTCTCCAAAAGGTAACAGATGATTTCCTAAAACTTTGATGTAATCCACCAAAGACGGTTTCCCATCCAGAAAGGCTAATTCAGTCAATCCTTTACTGGAAATTCCTCACCAAATCATCACCGATCCTGCTCCATGATTTGACTAAAAAACTATTTTTTTTCTAATCTGAGGTCATGCCAATAGAACTGATGACCATCAGGTCCATCCAGGTTAAATTTCTTCTCATCTGAAGAAATAATATTGCCCCAACCATCTCTGTTGGAGAGCATGGTTTTTGGCCCATTCTACTCTTGCCAACTTGTGATGGTTTTTAAGAGCTGAAATCTTTAATCTTTTTCATATGATAAAATACCACTAGATTTCAAATAACTTAACACTGTACTTTTACAAAATTCTTAAATCAAGTTCATTTCTAATTTGATTTGCTGAAAATTTACCTGAAGAATCCTTTCTTACCAGGAGTCTCTGATGACAAATCGTCAGTTTTCTGGGTATTCCATGATCATTTTTTGCACCATATCATCAGAAGCCTTTACGTAGTTCCAGATGACTGTCTTGGATTGCTTGAGCTTATTGGCAATTTTCCTGATCGAATAATTTGCTTGTCTGAAGGCCTCAATCTGTCCCTTCTCCTTGTCAGACAACATTTTCCCTCTAGCCATTTATGAAATAGTAATTTTATAAACTTCACATCAATTTCTATCTATCGATTATATATATATTATATATCGATAATATTTGCATAAAGTACATTTTGGTTGCATAACTATGACAAATTTCAAGTTTTGTTGGAAATTAGTAGAGATGTCCTTAGCGTTTTCAAATGGCCATAAAATGCTATTTTGCATATTTTACAAGATCTACTCGTTAAATTTCTTTGAAATTTTGCAGGATGTTTTCTCTACCATAAAGAGTTATTATATAAAAAATTGAGTAACATTGAATTTATATTTAACGAGTTATCACAAAAATATAGGGTGTCCTTAAGGTTTCCGTCCGGACTGATCAAAGAGACATTTTTCATTCTAATTTTAGATCTTAAAAAAATGAATTTAAAATGTACGTATTTTAGGAATTCTAATTTCTGTTGCATGTCACTGCATATCTCCAAATTGACCTGAGCATTTAAGTCACATCACGCTTCGTGGCATTTCAAGCTGTAAAGCGAAAACATCAGACAATATCTGTCGTCATCACTTGCAGGAAATTAATTGGCAACCCTTTACTTTCATGTTTTGGACTTCATCATTCAGCTTTTAAAAAAATCGTGATTGTAATAAAGATAATTATGTATGTAAACACTGAAATATAATTAGATGAAATTATGTGTTTTGAAGGAAATCATTGTGTCCTCAAATAACAAATTCCAATCTCCAAGGATATTAATAAAATATAAATGTAATAATATTATATTTGTCGCTTTCACTTACCATATTGAAATATTTTCTGTTCAAAGGCATATACTCATTTTAAATAACAAACAAAATTTAAATCTCCTTCAAACATACTTTAAGGATTTACTAATAAGAATATTTGTCACCCCGTCATAACAGCCCGGCGACAAAATAGCCCCGACAAAACAGCCCCGTCAAAATAGCTCCGACAAAACAGCCCCGTCAGTATAGCCCGGCGACTAAATAGCCCAATACAAAATAGTCCCGTCAAAACAGCCCCGTCAAAATAGCGGTAGAATTGGTTCTTTGTTGATTTGTTCGTCCTGGGCTATTTTGTCACCGGGCTGTATTGACAGGGCTGTTTTGGCGGGGCTGTTTTGTCGGGGCTATTTTATCCTGGGCTATTTTGACACGGGGCTATTTTGACGGGGCTGTTTTGTCGGGGCTATTTTGTCACAGGGCTGTTATGACGGGTCACCAGAATATTTGTTATTAGATGACTTTGATTCGCTTATACACTACCTGAGGCTTTTTGATCTCTAAGTTGTTATTTTGTGTTATATTTATCTTTTAGGATGTGCCATTTAAATATAAACAATTTCATTTCTTTATTGGTTTTCATTGCGTTCAATAAATTCGAGTGAAATCACAATCTAAATTAATTTATCTAACATACTATTTCTTAAAATAAATTCTTCAAACGATTCAATGACGAATCAGTTTTGTCCGAATACTTTCTTCAAAGCAGCTTCAAGGTTGAGAGAATCTTCCAAAAAAAAGCAATGAATTGGTTTTAACGTGTTTTATGTAAAAGAGAAATGGATGATCAGCTGTGAAGTTGACCGCAGCGCTGCCACCCCTGATGGAGACCTGAATAGCGGTAGCTGCAGAAGCCACTGCCCCCTTTTCATCAATTTCAACCATAGCTTTATGTATGGCTTTAGAAACGTAAGAATTTATGAATATACCACTCAGATTTGCCTTATCCTGCAAAAACACACTCCGGATTCCAACTTTTGGAAGACTTTCGGATAAGTCGAAGCTTGATTCGATTTTAAATTTGGGAATAGTAATGTTTGCAATTACTCGATTTAACGTAAGACATTCCAGCGCCTTTGTCGACAATTTTTTCTCAACTTCGTTTAATGAAGTTTTATCCAAATTGGGAAGGATGATTCCGAATCTGAATTTACTTGATTCAAAAGGTTTTTCCAAAACTTCAAAGTGAAGACGTTTGTCAATGCCGTAAAAAGCTTTAGATTTTGGGTCGTGGAGAAACATAGCGTTTTTAGAAATTTTGCTGCTGAAAAAAGTTTGACTTTTAGTCAAACGCCCATTAAAAGGTGCAGCCCATTGAGCTTCAAAGTACAAGGCATTGACGAGAAATAAAACCACTAATCCTTGGAAATCATTCGGTCTGACAATATTTGTAATTTTGTTACTGGTCTTTTGAGAAGTCCAATTGTTAATCTTCGCAACAGCTATGGTTATATTGCTGCAAATAACAATTATGCTTTATTTTCTACCTTATTATTGTATATGTTCTACTTATATATAAATTATGCAAATTAATTGAGAAATTGTTTGAGAAGTAAATTAAACAAAATGAAACTAGAATTTACATAATAAATGATAAATTTTCACCTGAAATCAACAGCCTCGGGTTCAGAAAAGTAAAAATTTCGAGATGAAATAAGAAAGGATGGGTTGATGTTAAAGTCTGTATTAGTGTACAATTTGTTTGCAATGCTCACTATGACTTTTGTGTCATTAGGTGGAATAGCTTCCATAATTTGTTTAAAATTTTCATGGACTTCTTCTTCTGGAATTCCACTCGTAAATGTTGAAAAACGTATTTCTTCCAAAGTCGGACCTTTGGCTCCAAGCGAAGTAATTGCCAAAGCAAGAGAAATACTCAGAGGAGAGAAAATGATGTTTCCTTGTTCTGTTTCCACAAACTTGTTGTACAATTTCAGTCCAAAATCACTGTTAGCAACGACTAAATCACTCAGTTTGTTTGAAGTTTCCACGTTCGCTTAAAATATTATCAATAAATTCAAAGTTTAAAAACTTAAACCATTTATTGTTTGGTCAAATCTTCTGTTGCAACATTTTCTGTGTTAGGATTATTAAAAAGACACTAACCAAGAAGTAAACTGAACAAATGCATCCATTTTGATGAAAAGAAGGCCATACTGATCACTTTTAATTTAATTCTGAATAATTATAATACTAATGTCGTAACTTTTAGATTTTATATGAACAAGTTTATATGATTTAAACAGCACATATTTATCTAAGTCATCCAAAGTGAAACTTAAATTACTAATTAATCTTCATATTTCGCTAAGCTACTTTCTATTATCTAAATATGAATGACATTAAACCTTCTACTGAAACTCATTATGTTAGTATGGTTAGCAATTGAACAGATTGCATTGGCTCAAATTTGAATTAATTATTCTGTAATTAAAAAGTTCCTGTTTAATGTTTTATTAAAATAACGACATTAAATTCAAGGGTTCAACGTTTGTAGAGTAGTGCGTCATAAATTAAAGATAATAAAAACATTTTAAAACGCTTTCAGAAAGCTGGATCAAAAAAGGTTTGCTATAAAGTTAATTTACCATAATATTTATAATAAACAATGAATATTTAACATTAACTAACTGGATCCAGGTCATTTAAAAGTAAATTTTTTATTAATATTTATTTAACTTATTTTCTCAGTCTTTCAATAGCAGAATCAAAATTGAATCATCGAGCATAAAAATGTCCGATTCCTCATGGAATAGGGTTCGTTCAGGATTTTATTCAGAGAGATCTTAGAGATAAACAAAGATAAACAGAAATGGTCAGCAAAGCAAAAATTACTATTATTATTATTATTATTATTATTATATTATTATTATTATTATTATTATTATTATTATTAGTATTATTATTATTATTAGTTATTATTATTATTATTATTATTATTATTATTATTATTATTATTATTAGTATTATTATTATTATTATTATTATTATTATTCTTATTATTATTATTATTATTATTATTATTATATTATTATTATTATTATTATTATTATTATTATTATTATTAATTATTATTATTATTATTATTATTATTATTATTATTATTATTATTATTATTATTATATTATTATTATTATTATTATTATTATTATTATTATTATTATTATTATTATTATTATTCTTATTATTATTATTATTATTATTCTTATTATTATTATTATTATTATTCTTATTATTATTATTTTGAACTTAAAAATTTGATTCAAGGTTTTTAATCTATTTCTGATCATGCACTCGACGATTAAAATTGTCTAGTTTCATTAGATGTACATGAAGAATGAAATTTCTTGAATGAAAAAGTGAGCTTGCAATAATAATAAAAAAATAATAAAAGACTATTTAATGTCTATTTAGAATTAGTAATAAAATTGAGAATTGCATTTTGAAATGAACTATTCAACACTTACTGTGGAATTTGCATCGAGGGTTAAAATCGCTGAATAAACCCTGAATAAGTGTAGCATGTTTAATCAAATCTAAAAAATAAGAAACAAATACACAACTCACGTAACTTCTGAAATAGACTATCTCTGCTTATAGCATGCCAGGCATACACGAACTAGACGAGACCGAGACGGTTATAAAGCAATCGGCATTTGGTAAACAACGGAGATGATTAGTTCACTAATTGTACGCCATTATTCATGATCTTCAGGCGTGGTTATCGCAGTGATTTGTTTATTTGTTATCATATGTCCCGAGTCCCAAAGACTCGTTCTCGGCCGGCCTGCATGACCTCATGGTTGGAGTTTCGCCCGGCACGATAGCGAGTGGGTTCGAGTCCAGTTTATCTGTTCCGCCGATGTTTTAGCGTATTTTAATAACTTAATCTCTATGGTTAGGGTTAAGGGTAATAAATTAATTACTTTTTGTTTGGCTTTTAGTTCGCCATCAATTTTT
>JAJTWR010000021.1:1120000-1157500 GCA_021613335.1 Whitmania pigra
GGGTCCAAAATAGTCGTTTTCAATTCCCTCTTCTGATTGATTTTCTCCAACAGCCTCAAAAAACATTTCAGGCAAGATAGAAGCCTTCAACTCTTCAAGGCAAGAATCTGTTTCTTGAGAATTTATGTTTTGAATAAATGGTGATATATCACTACCATAAGATCCATAACAGTTTGTATCAATTTTCGTTGTTGTCTGGTTCTTTATAATAGCGAGCTCATAGCTGCTCTTCGGAGAGATTTTAGGCAAGATAGAAGTCTTAAATTCTTCTAAATTAAAATTTATGTCTCGAGAATTTAGATATTCAATAAGTTCCGATATTTCATTACTTTCATAGGGTCCAAAATAGTCGTTTTCAATTCCCTCTTCTGATTGATTTTCTCCAACAGCCTCAAAAAACATTTCAGGCAAGATAGAAGCCTTCAACTCTTCAAGGCAAGAATCTGTTTCTTGAGAATTTATGTTTTGAATAAATGGTGATATATCACTACCATAAGATCCATAACAGTTTGTATCAATTTTCGTTGTTGTCTGGTTCTTTATAATAGCGAGCTCATAGCTGCTCTTCGGAGAGATTTTAGGCAAGATAGAAGTCTTAAAGTCTTCTAAATTAAAATTTATGTCTCGAGAATTTAGATATTCAATAAGTTCCGATATTTCATTACTTTCATAGGGTCCAAAATAGTCGTTTTCAATTCCCTCTTCTGATTGATTTTCTCCAACAGCCTCAAAAAACATTTCAGGCAAGATAGAAGCCTTCAACTCTTCAAGGCAAGAATCTGTTTCTTGAGAATTTATGTTTTGAATAAATGGTGATAAATCACTTTCATAAGATCCATAATAGTTTGTATCAATTTTCGTTTTTGTCTGGTTCTTTATAATAGCGAGCTCATAGCTGCTCTTCGGAGAGATTTTAGGCAAGATAGAAGTCTTAAAGTCTTCTAAATTAGAATTTATGTTTTGAGAATTTACGTATTCATAAACATGTGACAATTCACCACTTTTGTTGGCTCCAGAATTATTAGTTTCCATTCCCTTTTTTGTTTGGTTTTCTTTAAAGGCGAATTCCTCCCTCTCGAACGGTTTCGACGAGCTAAATTCATCACTAGTTTGTATCGGTACTTTACCTGTTACTTTTTGAAGTTTCTTTTTCAGTACTTCAATTTCTCGATTAAAGTTGTTTTTTAGTTGCCTAATCCTAGCATTTAAATTGTCGACCATGTTCCTTATGTTTTCCAAATTACTTTCAATTTCATATTCTATACATTTCACGTCAATTTTAAAGTCTTCAACTTTAGATCTCATGCTCTCTTCTAAACTTTCAATAACCATTCTTGCATATCTCTCCGTTTCATCACTGCTTCCACCATTCGTCGCAGCCTTTAGACCATTCATCGATTCCTTCACTCCATTGGGCTGCTTGTCAAAAAATGTTTTGAACTCATATTCTGATGAATTGAAGTACTCGCTCATGCTGTCTGTCTTGAAATAAATTGCTTTGTAAGGTTGATTATAAGTAATATTAATAATATTGTATCTTCGGCAATTGTGATATTGGTATGTTTGCGTTTTACTGCACTTTGTTTCAAAAGATTCATAATGCTTAACGTATTATTAAATTTATGATTCAATAAATAATAAATTTTTAAATACAATTTTATTTAACAAACAAAACTTTATCACAAATATTTGGCATTAGTCGTTTTTCAATATTATTAACATTTTAATTATTAGTTATAGAGAAAATATTATTTGAGTAAGATTTTGGTCTGGACTCAAAGAAATTTGCAGAAGTTGCCTATTTTTAGCCTTTAAAATTCGAATGAACAATACTAAGGTGTTTTTGCAAAGCACACTCCAATCTCCTTCGTAGTGACATTCTGCATATTATTTTCAATTTTCCAAATTTGACCGAAAACTTTGTTTGTAGTGGGGTTTGTAAAACATTTTTAAACAGAGCTGCAGTTGCACTAAGCAAACAACAAGTTCTGTTGGTTACAAATCAGAATGTAATTAATTATTAATGAACAAATAAAGCAATTACCAACAGAGACGTAGCTGGATATTTCAGCAAACGAAGCGAAACTAATGATTTGGATCCCCCTTTTGGGGAAACAATACAACACTGAATTATGGTAAAGGTGTATTAGCGACAAACAATCAATTTCTCACCAAAGACATGAAAGTAAAGCGTAGACAGTTAACAAACATTTGTGATTGTAAATAAAGAATAAAAACACTTTCATTAGTTCAAATGTTATTGCTTAATTACTTAATGACTGTAAGTACTATCAGTTAGTACCAACAATTGATACAATTTAAATTAAAGAAATTATGTATGATCACAATAACGGTGGCATCAGTACTTTTACTTTTTAACTTTTAATTGCTGTAACGTTTTACTTTTACTTTTACTTAAGTACATTTTTGAGATATTACCAAAGACAATTCGTGTTTCGTCGAAGGGGAAGGAGCAGATATTCTTCCAGAGAGAAGCAACGATTTATGGGAAAAAAGGAAATAAGCAACTTCAGTGGAGGGAAACGTGATTTCAATGATTTCAAAGCTTTAATTTCCTGGTCAATCTAAATTAATACAAGTGAAATAACATTTTAAATATTGTTTTTAGAAGTAATTACAAAAAAATGAAAGTTATAAAGGAGATAATAATAATATCAAACCATTTTGACAGTTGAATCTTGAAATTTGACTTGAATGAAGTGCGTCTTTTCTTGCTCAGCAGAAAAACGACGAATGTTCTCCAAATGAGCCTTCACAATTCCATCTGTGCTTTCATCTTTCACAAAAGCCTTCAAATGGAAAATGAACAGTTTAAATTTATCTCCTTATTTGCTAATCATTTAATATAAAATTCATGCATAGCTCAATTCAGAAATTGGTTGAGTAAAATTCACAATAAACCAATGCTAGGATGATGATGACGACGATGATAATAAAATAATATTAGAATATTATTATTGGAGAATTGTCATTTCACACGCAGGAGAAAGATGTTAGACTTGAGATTCGTTATTTTGTGGTCTGATAATTTTATTTTAGAGTTTTGAAATGTAAATTTCATGACATTGTAGCAATATTGTATAGGTATATAAAATGTACATAGATAATAATACATTAATAATAATAATAAAATGTAATAATGCATTAATTTATTAAATATTTATTAAATATAATAATAATAAATTTAATAATGCATTAATATGAATTTTTTAAATATATAATAATTATATATATTAATATATATAATAATAATATTATTATTAATAAGAATTATTAATTATTAATTAGTCAAGTCAAGTATTATTATTATTATTAATAATAATAAAGTATTATTAATTATTATTATTATTATTAATAATAATAAAGTATTATTAATTATTATTATTATTTATTAATATTATTATTAATTGTTATACTATTATTATTAATGTATTATTATCCATGCATAATTCACATTCCTATATAATATTGCTACAATTATTAATGTATTATCTTTGTGTATTTCACATTTCGAACCTAGATAGCCCGCAATAAACTGAAACCCCAACTTAAACCTTAACTCTAGACAGCTTGCTTTACTCCACAAATTGCTTCTTTTCATTGCATTTCTCTTGAACAAACTTTTCCAATAAGATGCATTTCAATCATATTAATTATTCATTTATGATTATGCATAATAAAATGTAATTAAATGTATAAACCTAATTTTGGAGCATCATAACTCACCTTCGAACTGAACTAACAAAATCACTCGTGCATGGCGAATTTTAAAAGATGCTATCCTAACTCCAACACCCACCCTACTTAATTTGAAACAAAACCATTTAAAATGATCTTTCATTATCTAAACCTTTTAATGAATGGAACCTTTCAGAAAAAAAGTTTAAATGTTTAAACTTAGACACCAATTCATTGTTATGCAATGGCGTAAGTATAATGGTATAAGGCATCAACTTAACAAATAAAATTACGTTGACATAACTATGGCGCTATTGTCGCCAAGCGTCTGATATAATTTTCGATACCTATTTAATCTGACATATTAATATTATAAAATGACCAATCATGGTCAGAAACAAAATCACTCGTGGCAACTTCGAAGCTTTCTGCTGACTTGCAATTCTTAACTGCAATTCTACGGCCGTTCAAATCCATTTTGATTGCTTTATGTAACTTAATCGATCGAACCATTGAAATATCTCACTCATATTTCACCTGGGAGAAACAAATAGCCAAATACTTATGTATTTCAGCTAACTTAACAAATATTTTGAATAATAGTGAAGATCAGTTAAGCATTTAGTCCATTCGTAAAATGAACAGTGTATATTCCAACAAATTATTACCAACATCTTTAAGTTAAACTAAACCACATTAGATGCAACTTTATAGCTAAAAGTTAAATATTTAATAATCTGCAACCATGTCGTGGTGACCCGTCATAACAGCCCGGCGACAGAATAGCCCCGACAAAACAGCCCCGTCAAAATAGCCCGGCGTCAAAATAGCTCAAGACAAAACAGCCCCGACAAAACCGTCCCGACAAAACAGCCCCGTCGAAACAGCCCGGCGTCAAAATAGCCCCGTCAAAATGGCCCCGTCAAAATAGCCCAAGACAAAATAGCCCGACGACATAATAGCCCAGGACAAAACAACCCGGCGACAAAATAGCCCCGTCAAAATAGCCCCATGATAACTCCATGTCAAAGTATTTTTAAAAAATGTTGTGAAACTGAATCAAAATTTAATTCGAAATTAGTGGCTTGAATGCTTTGACCGTTTTGAGTATTGTTTGTTGTTATTATTGTTCTCCAGAAGTTTAATTTGCATAGTCTTGCTTATTCAAATTTGTATTTGGCTTACAAATTTGTGTTGACATTATCCTCATCACAAGTTGCTTGTGAGAGGTCGTTTTCAAAATTGAAATACGTTTTGAGCAGATTAATAAATTTTCTGAACCAGTCAATTCTACGATCATTCATGCTGATGTCTTGTGAGAAAGACTCTTTTCCAAGAATCAATAACAATGAAATCATTGATGTTTTAGCATCGACTAGTGAAACGATGAAAAAGCTGTTATAATAGTTAATAGTGAATAGAAATTTTAGACTCTAGTGTTTCTTATGTTTAAATTGATCAAACTAGGAGTTAAATAAAATTTCCCGGGCCGGTTTTTTAAGCCAGTCCGACCCTGGTGACAGGGCTGTTTTGACGGGGCTATTTTGTCGCCGGGTTGTTTTGTCCTGGGTTATTTTGACGGGGCCATTTTGACGGGATTTTTCCGTCCTGGGCTATTTTGACACCGGGCTGTTTCTACGGGGCTGTTTTGTCTTGAGCTATTTTGACGGGGCTGTTTTGTCGGGGCTATTCTGTCGCCGGGCTGTTATGACGGGGTGCACCATGTCGTACAATGAACGGCAAATAAAAAAGATGTAGCATATTGTTGGAAACAATTGAAATGTGATCTTGATGAGAATTGCTTTATTCTGCAATCTCTGTTCATATTTTTAACTTCATCATTTTGTGTGACATTCCAATATACATAAAATAAAATTATATAAAAAGGCTCCAACATATTTCAAGAGATTTATTTGAAAAATATAATTTATTAACAAGGAAAACGGTTCCAGTTCAGTCATCATTCTCAATCCGCAATGTCGTCTGGTATGAAAACTGTAAACTCTCTGAAATAAATAAAATAAAAAATTTGTTAGATATAAGCGATAATACTGACGACACCAATTAACACTAATTATCACAACAGGTACATCATTAGTACTCTAAAATTATTATAACATAATTAATATTATTATTTTTCCAAGCAATCCACTTGCCTGGGAGTTTTCCACTTTGGGGTTATCATTTCCAAGAATGTATCACCCCACTTGTCTGAGAGTATCAGTGCTTTATCCTTCAAAGATAATATCAATGATTACAATAAACATAAAACAAGCCTTGAATTATTTTAATCTATTTTTGAGTTTATTTAACAACACTACCATCTCACAAGTATGTAATGCCTTTATAGTGACGAAGTATTCAATAAAGTCTTTTTAAGAAAATTTTGATATCTCGAGCTGTTTATTACTTACATTAATCACGGTATATTTTCTTAATTAACTAGTAATTTAATTCAACTGTGTTACTTTATTTAAATAATTATCAATAGTAATGGAATAAATCGATGATAAAAAGACAAACCACTGCATGAGGCAGGTTGAAGAGATCATCTTTTGCTCCTCCTTTGTAAGTTGTGAAGTTTGAGAGGAGGTTGATTTCTCTTGGTTCTTCTCCCGTTGCTTCATCACAGGTCATCTGCAATCAGTCATTATGATGATCATAATGCCATTGATGCATGTTATCTATATAATCGATCACGACGACATGTGACCGATTTAAAAACAATTAACAACACTCAGTTGCAATCACTTGTGTTTGTAGATGTACAATTCCTCCCAGTAATCAAGAGTAACTTACTCATAAATTAATTTATCATTTATATTAATAAATTATTAATTTATTTTAAAACCCACTTCATCACCATAAATCACCCCCCAATCAAAATCACCAACAACCAACCTCGACATTTCCGTCGGTCAAAGTGAAAAGTTCCCGATCGTCAGTGAGGAAGAGCAGAAGTCCTTCCTTGAAGCATGCGGACACGACGGGTCTTGAGACAGTCAAATTCAGGCTCATCGTCGAGGAACTGGACTGAGGATTGAAGAACTCAACTGTGGATTGAATTTTAAAATAATAAACGTTATAAATAATTTACTAATGAATTAAGTTTTTAAAAAATTAAATTGCTAATTGAAGAATGTTATACTGTTTCTTGTTGAATGCATGACCTACGGCAGTAACTTCAGAGATCCAACGATTAAATTGTACATAAAGAAAAATATTAACAATGGTTTAATAAATGATAATGCAATCCTAACTTGTTGAATTCACAGTAAATACAATGAGTTCTTCAGTGTCTTTCTTGCAGATCATTGTTCTGACTTCAAGTGGGACCACCCATCTCTCTGAAGAAAATGAGTCACAATGTTCATTGGATATTCATTAAATTTACTAATATTAATATCAATAATGAATGTCAAGCGATGACATAATTTAGTTACATTGGCTCGAATGAGTTGCTCAAACTTAATAGTAACGATAAGGATGATGATAAGGGTAATAGCAATTTCATAATATTATCAACAAATTAATTAATGCTTGTAAACGCCCACCACTCTTCTTCAGAGACCAACAGCAAAGGTTTTTGTCAGTAGATACGTAGAAGACATTTGAATGGAATTTCTGACCAAAAACTATTGCCCTGGGATTAAGATTAATAACAAGTTAATAAATTAAAATATGTATAATAAACTAAACACGAAATTTGCATAAATTAATCATTTGTCTAACACATCAAATAATTCAGCCCAGCAGAGGATAATCCTAGTATGTGTTAATGTTCTCGTGAAATAATTAATCAACTGACTAATATTCCACTCACTTGGGTGTCTCCTTCTCCCCAAAGAGGCTCAATACCAATTCCCTTCTCTGCTCCATCACATTCCACAAGGTCAAGCACCTGTCGTGGACCACCCCGAGCGTTGACCCGTCACAGCTGAATGAACATGATTTCGGATTTCTATAGTTACTCGAAAATCCGTGTCTCCACATTTGTTGTGCTAAACAGTTGAATTGATTAAATTAATTATAGTTTATAATTATAATATTCGTAAATATAATAGTAATAGTAATTGATTTGCAATAACATTATTGTTATTACCAGTAAATAAATGTTGTGCCTTGGTCATGTTCAGTTCATTATTTTCTAACCATGTAAACACTGAATTACTTCACAAACACTTCCATAAAGTCTAAGCTTACTAAAATAATTATTCTAAAAACATTTTCATAAAAATAGAGAATAATGTTGTAATAAATATGGAAATTAGACAGAAAAAACAAATATTTGTGCAAAAACATTTAATAAAATGATGCATAGAATTCTTTACAATTTTTCGAACCTTTACCAGAGCAATCCTCGTTGTAAACAAATTCCCAGGTGCTGAAAGTTTCATCGGACATTGTGGTCGCAAACATCGGCACAAATCCCGCCTTCCTGTAATTCCTCGAAGCAAGGGAGGTGACTGTGGCATCTTCCATCTCATACTTGCTGTGGAACTCAAAGCTGCATAGAAATGTAATGCAAGATAATTAATGGCTGATAAAATGATTTTAGTGAAGATAATTGATTAAGTAATAAATTAAATTAAAATAAATTTTCAGTGACTTTCTCATGCAATATTTATTACCACTCATATTAACATGCAGTTGATTATTTGTTATAAGTTGATGCCAACTAATAACAACTTTATTAGTTTTCTTTAGGATAGCCTATTAATAATTCTGAGTTACATAAGCACATGTTATCAACTAACCAATCCATTAACTATCAACTAATTTGATAGATAAGCAATAATCAACTAACTATTCATTAAAAATTAACCAACTATAGAACTAATTAAGTCTCAATCAACCAAGTAATTACCTACTAACTAACCAATTAACAACAATCAATCACATTCATCATCCACCAACCCTCCAGCACTCCTCTTCCAGAACTTGATAGCAGTTTCAACCCTGATGTTGCATGGATAGCTCAGACTCTGAGCAGTGACAAGCCACATGCCATCCTCACTGAGGGAGGCATGGGTTACGCGTGTCAGGGGAGTCGGGCTGGAGAGGTTCTCGGGGGAGGTGTAATTCTCTTTTGTCACATCGAGCTGGAATAATTAAAACGACGTTCAATGATTGATGTTGTGAATATTCAAATATTAAATGCTCGTTGAAGCATGAAGTTTCTTATATAAAGAATATGAAGATGTTTAATTAATTAAAAAATTAATAAACAATAAATCGAGTTTCTACAATAATTATCCATCAATCAAAGCCAAAACCGCACAAACTAAAATCTTCTTAATAATACCAAAATGAGGGATGTTAATGTTTTAAATCCATCAATCAACTAATTTCTTAATTGTCCCTGGCTTACATTAAAGACATGGGAATCCTTGATTGGTTCGTAGAACTGCAGGTGACCGGGAATTCCGACCGAGAACAAGAGCCCTGTTTTCATGTCGAGGTGAATATTTTGTGTTCCAGTCGCTGGAATTTCCTTGCACACCTGAGTAAATCCTTGGATCACCTGGAGGACTTTAAAGCTACTGTCAACTAGTTGGATGCCTGCATTGGATTGAATTTTGACATTTAGAATGATGTTGAGATCAGTACAAAACATTACTAGCCATTCTTAACAATCCAAACAAATCTGAGTCAAGGATGTAAAATTAACACTGCAGTTATTAATTCTTACAAAGTATAATTTTAGCATCTGTGTTACAATCATCATCATCATCATCGTCCAACACTCAAGTATCAGAAACAAAACGAACCATTGTGGACGTTGCAAACTGCAACGAGGGATCCGTCAACACTCGAAGTCAAACGACAAATAGGTGAACCGAGTCTCGGCAGAAGCGACCTCCTCATGTCGATGAGGTTCCACATGACAAGCACGCACTCGTAACCACCGCTGTACAATGAAGCTCCTGTGGGATAAAATATCTACCGACTACTTTCCGATGATAATAATAATAATATATTATGTCTTTTAGAAAATTCATGATGGAGATTGATTGTAAATAGCCAAAAAATTCTAATAACAACAATAAAATAATAAATGGCTAAATGATACTACCAACAATATTATTAATATCATTATCAACATCACATTGACAACTTCACCATAACATTCAAAAACATCATCATTGACAAAAAATCGAACCATCTAGCGAGAAGTGAACGGTTTTAAGTGAAAGACTGTGCCAGTGGTACTCGCTGTTGATTGGTCGAGGTCCACATGCATCCCTCCACATAACAATCTTTCCATCCTGCATTCCCGTGACAACCATGTTTTCATTTGGGTGGCAAGCAATGCAGGTGATCTTCTGGTAGGATTTGTGACTGGAAAATTGAAATATATATTCAATGACACTCAATATTGCTATTATTATTCTCAATTAATAAGTACTATTCTAATGACATGCTATTATTAAATGCATTATCATTATTATTAGGTATAGTGTTCAAATAATATTGATTTGTCTCAATTCCTCAATTTAAATACTATTATCATAAAAATTATCTAAGAATTTAGAAATGATAATTAATTAATAATAACAAGATGTACAAATCATTCATGTAAATATTCCCACCAAAACATTTCCTTTGTCTTCAATTTGAAAACTTTCAACTGTTTGTTGGTCGCTTGAACGAAGACGGAATTCTACAATTGCATTTCAGCGAGCAACATTAAATTAGCAAAAATTAATAATTACAAATTAACTAACGACAATAAATTAGCAATATAACCAACTACTTTAAGATTTATTTTAGAAATTGTGTGTTACATTATTGAAGTAATTAACTATAAATAATATGTGCAAATAGGTTCAGGCCACAGTGTCCTGTAAGCAACAAACTTAACTTTCTCAATGTTTTGCGTTCAAAACCAGCTTGCACTGATGCAAAGCTTTGCTGATAAGATAGGATTTGACATAGGATTGTATTATGTAATAGGATTGCTGACAGCTATTAAATAAAGTCTAAATGCATTTATATCACTGTGAATTATAAATTCATTTCCAATGTTATACAATGTTGAGCAATGTCATTGATCTAATCAAAGTTGTTAATTAACTAATTATTCATAAACCCACCTGAACTCCAAAAGCAAACATGTGAGGTTGGCATTCGACTTCAACGAGAACCTCGGTCATGCTGGTTTCGCCGCCCGACTTTAGTGGAATGTTCAACTGCACAAGCTCCATTTCTAAAAAGACACTCATTTGTATAATGTATGAATGTCATTAATAACTATTGCAATATTTAAGATTAAATAGGATGCAATTATAACTGCTACAATATTGAAACTGAATCAAACGTAATTTCATAAACTGTTTATTCAAAATAACAAAAGCTGTTCCCCAAAATGAAACTATTAATGTTAATGTTAATATTAATGTTAATGTTACATAGTTAATGCCAAAAGAGGCAAACAGACTGAATAACTGAAGCTTCAAAAGAACAAGAAAGGTTTTCACCCACATAACAACTTGCAAGGTTTCTTTTAAAAAATGTTTGATTGAAACCATATAAATAAGGCTTAATGTTTCAGTATTTGTCAAATGAGAGTTTGACGTTTTTGATTTGCAACATTTTCATTTAGAGACAAATAATAAATTAGTACTAACTGTCTTCATTATCCTTCTTAACAATAGCGTAACAAGTTTTGGTCAAATCATCATCATCACTGGCAACAAGATAAAAGTAAACCAAGTTTCTTCCAATTTTAAAAGTCTCCTCAATCGTTCCATCCTCGTACGACCATAAAATTATTTTTCCATCTGTGGACCCACTGATTATCTTTAAATAGTTATAATTATGTAATTACTAACCCACAATCACAAAAATCATCCTATGAGTGATTGGTTGAAATACAAATTTTATGTTAAATAATCCCATCTCACTATATTTGAGTTTTCAGTCATCTGGGACATGGAGACAACTTTTGTATCATGTCCTTTGAAAACTCTGCATCTTTCACCATTGGCACACGAGAAAATACTGATCTTGTTTCCATTTCCACAAACTAAAAATCTATAAAAGCACGTTTAACTGATAAATTTTAAGTAAATTGTGAATAAACATATTTGCATTTTGAGAACAACCTAATCATTTTTAAATTATATTAATTTTCCAACCTTGAATCTGCTGTGATCAAAGGCTGGATTTCGACTAAACTTCCTCCGCATATCTGCACGACGTCCATATTTTTATCAATCATTTTCTGCAATTACATAAATCAGTAATATTTTACCATCAGATTTTAGAAAATGTTTAAGCACCAAAAGTTATTGAAATTCTGTGTGAAACACTTCGTGTCGTTTCAGAATCGTGTTTTGTCAACATCAGCGATGCGAGGTAATAAGTGCGATTTCGTCGCGTTAAATTTTACGGAATAAACACAAATAATCCTCAATCATAACAGCGTGAATACACTTTTGAAACAATTTCTCAATACTCACAAATTATGTAAGAAATAATGTATCCAGCGGTTCTCGTATTTAGAAAGATTCATTAACGCTCACACGTGAACAAAACATTGAACTCATAAGGAATTATATTTACTTTTAATAAAATTTTGATGGAAGTCTAAA
Source organism: Whitmania pigra (assembly GCA_021613335.1). NCBI lineage: Eukaryota > Metazoa > Annelida > Clitellata > Hirudinida > Haemopidae > Whitmania > Whitmania pigra. Next base: position 1,132,297 of record JAJTWR010000021.1, read on the forward strand.
TGTTATTAAAAATAATATTATTAATTATTTATAATATTAATTAATAATATTTTATAAACACGTCTAACAATTTGTAACATCCATTTTTTTATTTTCAATGGATAAATATAAAAAACTATTTATTTTCTAAAACCTAAAAAATTATTAAAATGCGTTTTATTTAATAATAAACTTTTAAATCAACATCACATGCATGAAGCCAAATTTATCCAAAGCACATCAAACGGTGGCTTTCAAAGCGAGAGCACCTAGCCGGGGGGAAATCCAATTAGGCGGTTGGCGCTCCCAGTCTATTGCACTGGCATTTTCACAAGAACTGACTAGCCTTGCTTTAATCAATATTGAACAAGAATTTATAACCAGGGATGTAAAAAGTGAAATTAATAGATGTGGGTATGTGGCTGACCGCTGATTATTATTACACATATACTTAATTTGAATAAAGTTTTTATGTCATGTTTTCCATAAGGCTATAGTATGTTTTGTAATAGCAATAACTTCCTAGGCACAAAAAAACAAAGTCAAAGACAAAATCAGGTTTCCGATCGACAAAATAGGCTAAAAGACAAATGTGCAATTCTTAAAAATTTACTGGAGAAAAGGGAGAGGGGGAGCATAGCGCAGCTGGAATGGAGAATGAATTGGGGAATAAACAATGACGGGGCTGGCCCTGGGCATCAAAGAACCTCTGCACGCCACTGTTATCAATATGTATTTAACGGTTAGATGATTAGCCAAATTTCAAACACTAAATTAAATACTCTACACTTTTAATATCTTGAAGTAATTAATTACAAAATATCAATATCCGAAAATTGGAAACATAGTAACATAAATATGGAAATACCGGTATATCGCAGTTGCCAGGAATTTATTTACCATCAAAATTTTGAGAACATTTATTAGCTATGCGATAGTCCAAATTTAATCCAAAGTTCTGTAGCCCACATTAAGCTTTTTATTTAAAAAAATAGTTAATGGGCTTTAATTACATTTTAAATATCCAGAGGTGCTAGAGACATTCCGCGAACGCTTTCAATTCAGGATTGAAAGATGATAGATATCAAAGCAGCTGTTCTGCCTCAAATATCAAACTTGCAGAATTTTTTAAACTTTACAATAAAAATAATAATTCATGCATGAATTCAATAAACATAAAATAGTGTAAATGTAATGATTGTAAATGGAGTTGCAGAAGCGCCCGCAGTTTATTAAATAGAACTTAACTAATGTAGTTATATAAATATTGTAATTTTATCATACAGTATAAACTCTTTGAATCGACCAGGAATGAGCCTAATAAATTTAACTAGTCTTAGATTGGTCAGCGCTTTGCCCGCCACAGCGGTTATGCCTTTATACTGTTTCGTAGTTCTGGAGTGACTTTGTTGATTAATAGTTATCGTCAGGGATCGAACTTAAGAAGATATCTAGCTAAGAAATCCTGAAGATTTTACAGGAAGAAGAAGCAAGTGTTAGATTTGCTTGAGCAAATTATTTGGTCAAAATACTTGGTCATTATTGACAGTATTATTGAAATTTCAGGGAATGGAGTCAAAAGATTCTGTGAAGAGTAGCCTTTGTGATGTAAAGAAGAGAGTAAGAATATATCAGAGCATTAACGACGTTATTAAAGTGGATTTATAATAGACTAGGTGTCGTGAGATGAATTCAAGAACTAAATTTAGATCACAACGTTTAAATTTTGGTGAATTTTGCTAATTATTTCGTTGAGGTAAAGAGAAGAAAACACGAGGTCGAACTTGTCGATACTGCTGGACGATGAGCACGACGAAGATGATCCTTATTCTCTAGATGGCGAAGTAATGACGAGAGGCTTCTATGTTTGGTCCAAGGCATCTCTTCATGTTCTTTCTAGAAGGATGAATGTAGATGCTATTTATTTTACAGCTGCTGGGGATATACATAGAGGAAATGATACATTTCATGTGTGTGAGGTGCTTGTCAACATTGTTTCATTGAGTTATTTCATCACTGCTACTATTCAATTTTTGAATTGTTTGTTTACAGGTTTTAGTCAGAAATGCGGTTGCGGGAAAGTTACCTTTGGTGGTTGCGACAATGGTTTTTAAGAATGAAATCACCTTAAATTCGTGCATGATTGCTCTGAGACATTCCTTGGAAAAGCTATGTGATAAGCAACCAAAGATGATAGTAGCTAATGGGCCGCTATATCTTTTAAAGTCTGTGTTTATATTTGTTGAGATTTGCTCCTTCCAGGAAGCTTATTACAGGATTTGCACAAATTCTGCAACGGAGGACGACTTAACGATGCCTATTTGTCTTGCACATCCTGATCGGGTCATGGAATATGCAATGAAGTGGTGTAGAAAGTTGTTAGTTTTTAAAGCAATCTTTATTCTCTTTTAATTCAGATAACTGCTACTACCTTCAACTTGATATTTTCAGACTGTCCGAAAATAATTTCGGCATCGGATTGCGAGTATTTCAGGCAATGCTCGGAGCCTCCACAATGGCAGATCTGGAATTACTTCTCGGTGCTGTCCAAACTGTATTTGGTAGTTACTACATGTCTGATGAAGTCCTCGAGAGCTTGGATGTCATATATTCAAGGTATATTCAAGTCTTTGTTTTTTTATTGTTTTTAATGTTTGGTCAATCAACTCTTACAACTTTCAGTTGTTGTATGGAATATCAAGAGGAGTATGAAGATGAATCTCCTGAAGATCCACCCCTAAATGAAGTGTTTGAGGTAGTTAGTCAATCATGAATGTACACTTAAACATTTCATCGTTTTATGGTTTGATTATTTGTCTCAGAGGTTTAATGGCAATCAATTTGAAAGCCACTTTGCAAAAGTGATGGATGCAGCATTCCTTCAAGCAATTGGAACATGCAGAAATGTGAGGTTTTGTCCTGAGTTTGCAGAGATAATTAGGAAACTGTTTGTGCCAATGGTAGCGCTTTGGACTGGTTTGTTAACAGGTTGCACATATTTGCTTAGCTTCACTTTTTGTATAATTTTGAAACAAAATGGTTGTGTAAAAACAACAACAGGTGATCTGGGAAGACATGGAAAAGGTCCTGTTTACGATGCTTTTCATAACAATTATGTTGAAGTCCGTGACCAAATCGTCCAGGTGAAGAGTTATCGATCCCAAAAAAAGCTTCCAAAGGTTATTTGATCTGATATTTTAAATTGTAGAATTTCACCCAAGAGCCCTTGTATGATGATTTGGATGAAGAGACCGATGACAAAGTGAGGTGTTGGTGGGATGGTACAACTTACGAGAGGCTGGATGACTTTGTTATGGTATTTTGAGAATTTGTTTATATATTCACTGTGCTCGTATTTACTCTGAGATGTTTTAATTTCCAGGATTATAGAGCTTCACACAAGAAATTAGTTAAGAGTTTTTTGAGAACATCTGGTATTAAGTTGCATCATGTAAGTAGCTGCTCTGAAATTATGGGTGTTTTTTTGTATTAACTAATAAGTTGAAGGGTTAAACATCGCATTTTGAGCAGAAGACTGCCATGGCTGTGAGGAAAAGGAGATTGAGGATACCAAGGAAGGCTCTTATGTGAAAGTTCAACCTGTAGCCACGACCTCACTTCGTTAATCATAACACAAGGAAATCTTTTTATTGTGTATGGTTTGGAAATTAACTGACTTAAAGTTCACTTCATGACAAATATAAAAGATATTGTTTGATAGTGGTTACTAATGTTCTGAGTGCAAAATCACTCATAATTTGTTTTGCACCTGCAGACAATGTTGTGAGGGGTTTGGTTGAGATGTTTGAATATAGCCTAGTGTTTGGGAAGTATGGAAGACTCAAAAGTCATAAAGGTTTGGCTTTGTTTTTGGCTGCATCAAATCTTGCAGATTCTTAGGGGACACATTGGCCTCTGGTCCTAGTGTAAGTTGATCTAATAAGAGTAGTGGAAATGTTGCTGTGGATAAAGCCATTTTGTAGCTTGTAACAGAGAGTGAAATCGGCCAGTAGTCGACGCTTTTCCAATGTTGGTAGTTTAAGTGTCTTTGTTAAGAAATATTTGCGAGGTGGTGCGTTATTATGAGCAATTTTAGAGATGGACTTTTCAATGCAGACTTTAAATAGTTCAGATAATGTTGTTCAGAATATTAAACTAAATAAATATTAAAGTACAAAGCTATAAGAATTAAACCGAATTAAATTTTAGCCAGTGATAAAAATTGCGAAAATTTAATAGGCATTTTGGATTTTATTTGGCGAGAAAGTGAAAACTTTTTTGTGAATTAATTAAATGTGAATACGAAAGTTTTATTTTACTTGCTCCATTCCGCCACTGAAGATCATGAAATAGTTAATCTTAACAATTTGACCCTTGCTGCACAGTGGCGCAGCTAGGATATTTTCGCCCGTGGACGAACTATAAAATTGGCAACAAAGATCGGTTAAACGTCTTAAAAGAGTTTATTTGCAATTTAATAGATAGCAGCTTAATAATAACTTGAAGTTAATAGCTTTTAATAAATTTTAAACATAAACTTATCGATCGATAGTAGTCTAATCACCTTAGTTCTCATATTTAATGCAGAGTTCAACGTGCAGCAATTCCCCGGCGTCCCTGTACATCGGTCTGACGTAATGCTCTCCGCAGAAGAGGTGGTAGTTGGAATAAGCAGAAACTCGTGTGAAAGGCCCATTGCCATAGGATATTGACACGACATCTATGACGCATTCGATGGCCATAATTGGAGGGTCTATGAATTCTTGGAGGGGCATGTACAATTCCTGGTTGCTGAATATTTTCGTGCCTCCGAAATCTGCGAACATGACGAGACTTGCCACCTCGCTTGACTCAACTGTCAAAGCTCTGTAGAAGCGTCCGTTGTGCTTGACGATGCACATCGTGTTTGGCTGGATTGGCTCGGAGATGCATTTCGGCTTCCATAAGGATGCGAACCTCAAGTCCAAGGCAACGACGTTTTTCATGTTTTCTTCGAATTGGGCATCAATCTTTTGCACGAAGACGTGGTCGTAACTGATTAAACTCGAAATGTTGACTCGGTTTAAGACTCCCATTTCAAGTTGAGTTTTTTGCACATTGTGAGACAAGTCGGTCAAAAAGAATTCCTTGCGATTTGATTTTGTTCCTGAGTTCATTTCTTATTTGGAGAAGGAAATATTCAAAGAAAACTTTGTTTGTGATTTTGTTTGGTTTGTTGCCAATAGGTCGCAAGTAGACTTTCAAAGAAAAGATTCTAAATATGGATAATAAATAAATTAGTTAATTAATTAAAATTTTTATATAATAATTAATATCTTCAAGTGATGAATATACATTAATAAGTCCAAATCATCCTAGTTATGCAACGGACTTTAATCATATCTATATATATAAAACAAGGATCTTGTAAATAAATAAATAAGGGCGCTGGCGGCAATGCAGGCTGGGTTTCGAACACGACACATTACGACTGTTGCCATTACCGCCGTATGCAGGCACGTAACGCATTCGGCTAACCTGCACGCTTCAACGTATTATGCATAATTTCAATGTATAAAATTGAATAAATAAAAATAAAATTTTGAAAGTAAATAAAATTTAATTAGCAGCAGACGTGTGCTCTGACGCTCAAAATGGTTAACAAAAATTTCGTTTCTGATGCCACAAAGTGGCGCCATACAAATGAAGTGCATTTGCATAAACACTTGTGTGTTGTTATCGTTATTAGCGTTGTTGTTGTTATCATAGGCGCCAACTTAAGGGGAGCAAAGCATTTTTGCCCCCCCAATAATTTTTCAGAGGGGCAACGTATCATTTTGCCCCCCAATAATTTTCAACTTCTGCCACAGCTGAACGATTTTTCTCGGGACTTCGGAGGTTAAAAACTTACCTTAGATCAACAATGGGTCAAAAGCGGCTTAATTCCGTATCGATTCTTCAGTTTCACAAGGATTTGGCAACTGAAATGAACTTAGATGACATTATTAACGAATTTATTTCAAGAAATGAGAAGAAAAAATTAACTTTTTATATGTAAAAATTGTTTATGTACGATCTTTTGTTATTGAGAGAGCATTTGTTATTTATGCTCTAACAAACAAACCGTTAGAGTCATTGTTATAATTTTATTTATTCTCTTTTAATTTGTAAATAAAGAGCATTCACAGAGTTACAAATTTTTGCTTTACTTGTAGTAATTATTTTAAAATTTCAATATCCTCATGCGCATGCCGATTTGCAAAATTGGGTTTTTTACTAGTATCTATGAAAACTGTCGTTCTTCGCAGTCTACGTCAATTCACTTTAAACCAATGAAAAACGATTTACGAACTAAAGTTTCAGCGACAAGTTTATGAAATAAATTTGCCCCCAAGAATTTTATCAAGTTGGCGCCTCTGGTTATCGTTATTATTGTTGTTGTCATTATTATTATTAATGTTATTTTCCCCCTCAATAAATTTTTTGACCAATTGCAATTAAATTCGAGTCATACATTTCCGACTTCTCTACTTTTGAATATTGTAAAACTCATTAACTCAGAATGAACAAGAATTTGCATGCTTTCAGAAATTTATTTCATTTTTTTTATCATTTTCAGATGCGACAAAAGTCAAAAATAAGACGCAAATGCGGTGCAGACATCAGTGAGACTTCGACAGTCGTTGGTTAAGATTTTCTTTGCTTCACGATGATGATGACGACAGTGTCACCTCTTCGAGGGGAACCTAGAATGAGAAAAATATTCCTTCCACAAAGGCATTCTCATATTCTTACTAAGGTTTGGGCAAATGTTGTAACCTATTAAATCTAAGAAAATAATAATTATAACATGCTTGTAATAAAAAGAATAGCAACAATAGGTGTTCATGAAGAAGCAATAACAAAACATAACGAAGGTTATTAATAATAATGATAATTAATGTTAATTGGTGATGAATGTAATGTGATTCTACTCACCACTGCTGACATTACAGTCACAGGAAGGGCAAATGTCATTGGTTGTTTGATCGGTTCGGCCATCGTGGTATGCAATTCTGCTTCTCTTGTCTGAAAGTTGATGAATAATAATAATAAGGATAATTATAATAATTTATAATTTATGCTTAAGCGTATACTAATGATGTTGACACCGACTCATGTTAAGCCTGGAATAAACTTCAATGAACTTCTCCTTCCTGCCAACGATTTCATCTTCTTCCATAAAGTTCAACTTCAGACACTTCGACTGCCCTCTCTCGAACTGAAAAATAATAAATAAATAAATTATTTTATTACTATTATTAAATATTGTAAAGGAATGTTAATTATTAAATAATTTTTTGTAATCTTATTTACAAAAAGTTTATATTTTTAAAATTCAACTCTTACAAATTTTAGTAGCCAAATAAAATACATGAAGGGACAAACACATTAGCCCTGCAAAAGGCTGGCAATGTAACTTAAACAAGAGTTTTAAAAAAACAGAAACTTATTATAAACAAAAACTTTTACTGTATATTATATATTTGGATAACCTCATTCAAAGCCACATAAACCACGCCCTCCTGCCAGATCACGTGATTTTTCGACTCCTCCTCTAGCATTTCCCTGTTTGTTTCCATATCAGGATAGTATCCACTCAAGACTGGAATTTCCACAATCACAGGACCACTCGAATAATTGGGTATCCATCTGGAATGTATAATTAAGTCTCATAAATATTTATTAGCCCTATTAAACATTTACTTTTAGGTTTTAGTATCACAGTTAATTATTATAGAAATATTTTGTTATAGTATTATTCTAAATGTTATTATTCAATTTATTAATTGAATTAACAAGTAAATATATAAAAATACAAATAATATTACTTATCATATAGTTATTAATAATATTAATATGGATTAAATTAATGAATAAAATTTAAAAATAAAAACAATTTTAATAAATTACTCCATGCAAAGTTTGAGTTGATGTCCGCCTTGAAATTGTGAGATGGATTCATTCAAATGGAACACTTCAAAGTCCTGGGTTTCTGATGACTCATCGTACTTTCTTTCCAACTGGAGTGAACGCAGAGTACATACTTGATTTATTCATCAAATTTAATTTTCAAATTATATTACGAAATTAACAGTTTAAATTGTAATGCATGCTACAGTAATGGCATGTAAATATATAATTATAAAGTAATTAAGGCAAGCAATGTAACATGTTTAATGGAATGACAAATATGCCAATAATTTTTAGTTTTGCTATTTTAAAAATAACAACTGATAATGCATTAGTAAGATAACATTAATAACAATAATTAATATTGTAATAACATATAATACAATGTTAATAATAATAATGAAATAATATAATTTTAAATTCCAACAACTATCGTACCTGACACAGAAGCATCCTTTCTCCCCCAGAAACATTCATTTCCAAGTCATCAAGCATGGAGTTGTTTCTCTTCTGTGATGATGTATAATTATTTCAGTAATAAATATTGTTATAACTCATAATATAAGTAAGTTGGGATCTATTTAGTTGAATAAATGATATAATACTGATAAATGATATAGTGATAATAAGTATAGATTGTAATGGTATTCAAAATGATGATAAATAAATTAAAAAATAAATTATTGTAATTATTATAACTACAGCATTGTATGACCAGTAAATAAAAATTAAAATTCTTAAACATACATCAAATGCAATCCTATGAACAGAGTTGATTCCAGTTGTAGTTAGCGTCTGCTTCTCTCCATTTGAATATTTCACTTCGATTGAGCTTTCCTTGCGTGAGTCCATGTTGTAGAAGTTGTGGATGCTACTGTACCTTGACAGGGCTTTCAGTGCTGCCATGGTGGCCTGATGTTGATGATGATATTAGGTGGATTTTAAAATGTAATTAAATTTTATTTAACTTTAATTTTTAGGGTCTGGATCTGATCAGAAATTAATGCACCAAAAATTAATTGGCAAATTAGGAAATATCTTTTAAAAATTACAGTAATCATTACTTTGTGAATAATCTGAAATTCTGAAAGTTGTTCTTACTCCGCTTGTGACAAATCTCCCATCAGGCCCCATCCTTTGAACGAGCAAATTGGCAATAGATTTTGCTTCCTTCAACTCTACCAAGGACAAATGGGTCAGTAAGTCGTAGGCCGAAGTTTCAATTTCCAGGGATTCCTGCCTCAGGTCTTCCGACGGATGACTGGCTTCCCTCACTTCTGAAAGTTTTAAAAAAATTTGAAATCGTCATGGTCTTATGTTTTAATAATTGTCAATAATGTTTGTCGTGCAGGAAAATTTCGTCACAGGACGCAAAATAAACTTCAAAAGTAACGTCTTTAAATCGTTTGCAAATAAAAAGTAAAAATGAAAACCACTCAAACGCCAATGAATGAAAATAAAGTAAATCACTTTGAAGATCAATTTATATTTCCTACCCTGGAGTTTGTATTTCTTTTCACGTGTCTCTTGAACAAGTTGAGGGTTAAGGATCGTCAAAGCATAAGTGAACATGGACAGAGCGTAGCCATCGTCATCAATTCCACCGGAGGACAGCTGCTTCATCAGATATTCGTTGGATTTCGAGATGGCCTCATCCAGGCTCTTTTTGTCATTGTACTTGAAGTAAAGAAGAATAATTACATTCTTTTATCATAAATAGTACTGTATAGTAGGACTGGACTATATTAATGAGTTCATCCTCACCATCTTGTATGATCGGATGAAGGAGAGGAGCACGTGACAAGTCAAACGAATAGTTTGAGACTTCAATTCATCCTTTTGTGGAAATAAATAATCTATAGCAATTTATTAATAAAGCAAAAAATGTTGCTTGAAGTATTTCATATAAACCCACATAATTCACATAGAAATAATTGCCATAGATAAATAAATATCGCCATTAAAAGATTTTATAATAACTACAATTCTCACTGTTATTCTTCCAACCGAAAATTGTAATTGTTTAAATTTTATTTGCATACTCGTAAGTGTCATTATAAATAAATAATAATAGCCCTTCAGATCACTGACTCCATCTTTTGCTCTGAACTTTTCCATTGTTTCAGCGAACGATCCATCCTCTTGCTGTTGTCCCATGAGCCACTTTACAGCTCTTACAATCTTCCATTTGTCCAAGTCCGTGAATGGTTTCCACTCCACCATAGCCTCCAACATGCTACAGGTGCATCTTTTAGGAAATAATTCATCAACATTGATCATTAATCATTAACGTCTGGAAATAAATAAATGAACTATTGTTTTACAGATAAGTTATGGTTATTGTTAAATATTTTTTATTTAATGCTCACTTGATTGGTCCGTGGATGGATCGAGGAGACAAGAAGAAGCCATCTGCGTGTTGTCGGTGGAAGACATGTTGGATGCCTTCAAATGAAACATTTAAAACCAGCGATGATTTTAAAATAATCACGTGAATATTCATTAACAACTAATTAATTACACCAACATTTGTTCGTCGTTTAATTATACTTGGCAAACTTATTTGTTTGCCACATCATTTGATATGTTCAACAACTGCTCTGAAAAATCGTACTCGTCCACAGAGTGTCTATAAGTCTTTCGACATCTCCTGTTTCGTAAAAATTTTCATCGTCGAAAGAGCTGTGAATGAGGATGTCAAGATCGATGTCGTAGATGAACTCCAATGTGTAAGTGGTGATGGCCAGTCTCATGTTCGTCATGTCATCGACAACATTTGGATGCTCAATACTTCGGAGTGCATATTCTACGGCAGGACCCATTATGTCGCCTATTATTTGTTGTTTTGGAAAAGTACAGGATTATGGTAGAGTTGTTTTGCTTTTATGAAATAAAAGGAGTATAAATAAAATATCTTGATTGACAAAATAATAAGTTAATTAAAACAATTACTCAATAAAATAGTTGAAATTCTAAAACTTCATTATTACCGTAAATGGTCAGGATGGCCTGGGAGAGAGTGGATCGTTCATCGTTCTCAAACGACAGTTTTAAGGACTTGTTTTCCTCCACAATCATCGACATTCTTATCACATCCATGTTGGGTGATTCCTGAGGTGAAATTAAATTTAAATTTGATTTGATTTTATTTCATTTGTTTACAATGTTGTTATTTTTCGTTTAAACACGTTCTCTTGTAGGCGTAAGACCATTTTTGCTCGTCATATTTACGATTTCTCTAGTCTGGTGAAGTCATCACTATTCCAATCAATGTTTAATTCATCACTTCAGCTGCGGCATAAACATTACATTCACTACTTATATTATTATATATTCTAACAAATATTATTACATAGCGTCAAAGGCGCTTCTTGAAACCATTTATATAGCGCTCATTCCCAAGGGCGCTTGCGGCAGTGCAGGCTGGGTTTCGAACTCGGCACATTACAACTGTTGCCATTACCGTCGTTTTTACGTCAGGCACCCATTCGGACAACCTGCACTCTATTACTTAATAATGTTTGCAATATTATTATTATTATTATTATTGCGTTCATTAATTGTAAATGCAAGGACTGATCGATGAATTTAGAAAGTGGATCATATGAATATAAATACTGACTTATTAGTTTCTCGTTACAATTATTTTTCTAATTTCTGTAACAATTTCTTTAAAAAAGTTTTTGCGAATAAACTATTTATGAATTTCAAATTATGAAAAGTTAAATAATTTACTTCAACTTTCAGGAATTCCAGAGTTTTAGTTTTAGTTCCGGGAGCAGGTGTTGAAGTGGCTTTCACGTGGAAGAAAACACTTTTGGACTCTTGAGAACTTAACTAAGGTTAAAATTAAGTAATTAAGTATTTTTACATTAAGTAATTTAGAAATAAATTTTTATAAATATTTATTTGTTTATTGCAATTGTTACTTTAAATATCTCATTTGATTAAGTAAATTTTACAGTTTTAAGTCTTTAAGTTTAAAACCTGAACGACTTGGTAGACTTTGGAAGCATTCTGAACGTCGTTGTTGCAAATGATTTCCATTGGAGGATCCACTTTGAACCAAACGTCGACCTTTAAAAAATATTATTTTAATCTCATTTTCATTATTTATTTATTATTATTATTATTTTTATTATTATATGGGTAGAGGACCGAAGCCTCTTACTTGCCCACTATCAAACAGCAAAACATAGAGAAAAGAAACGAGAGGTTCAATCAGTAGTAAACGAGAAAAGGTGACAAGTCATATTCATTGAGGAGGGAGATGAAACGACTATAGGTGCTGGCTGAGACTAAGCTATTAAGTAGATTATTCCAGGTATTAATTACTCGATTTGTGAAAAAATATTTGTTGTTGCGCAAAACTTTGACCTTCATTTAAATTGATGACCTCTAGTTGATGATTACTTTGCAAAATGAATATGGTTTTTAAGTTCAGTTGATGTTAAATTATTGATGATCTTGTGTAATAAGCTGAATTCATCTTTTAAACGATGATGTTTAAGCTATTTAAGTTACAAATCTTGAATTTATAATAATTATATAGTTATTATTATATTCAAATAAAGGATGATACCCGATCATTGCAAGTTATGGCTTTTTGCAACAAATTTAAAGAATTCAAATTTTTATAAGAGTATTTCGAAAACTGCAAGATGCTTAATAATACGCCTGTTGAATATTTTTGTGTAAATGAGAATGTTAGAAATTACAACGAACTATTAACGTGCGTTTTAACCAACTGCTTACTCGATGAAGTAATTTACTTTTCTACCTTACACATTCACTAACGAATTAAATGATAAATTTAAATTTAAATATTTGAAATTAGTAATGGTTAAAAAAATAAATACTAGCATTCGATTTCATCATCCGTGGTTTGAACAATCCAATCTCCACATTGAAACCTTCCCCTTCCACAACCCTCTCAGGATACAAAATGTCAGCCAACACTCTTGCTCTCATTTGGATCTGAAAATTGAACGTAATTTTTAAACATGATCTGTAATAATTTAGTAATCCTGTTAATGAAAATGATTTTAATGTAGTTATATTAATGAAATATTGTTTTACTACAATTATAATTGAATGTTTATTAATAATCACTTAACTTCACTTAACCTAGATTTAACTATCTTACGTTTACACAGCTAGCAACATTAATAGTTCTTTTTGACAATCAGTTACAGAACTCAATAACAAACAACAGAAAAGAAAAAAATAATTATTTATAAACCTGAACAGGTTCAGCAACATTTAAACCTTCCTGCTCATGAACAGAAACTGCTGAAATCGTGTACAAAGCAACTTTTGCTTGGACTGAAATCAGGACTTTCCCACTTCCGGTAGCCCTTTCGCGAGAACAAGCAATTTACAAATTTGTGACATAAAATACCAAATAAATAATTCATATTAACCGTTTAATTAATTGGTATTCAACAAAATATTTATTTTCATAAATTAAGACAAATAAAATCATAGATCATTAATTTACCCAATTTGCACAGTTTTCCAGAACGAATAATCAAACTCCAGAGATATTCTGTCCTTCTCCAAAATGCCTCGAAAAAGCATGGTGTACACGTGTTTGTCTGTAATATTATATTCTTTTGAAATTAATTTTAAATTATTCCATTGAAATAAAGTACTATTAAAATGTTATTCTATCTATATTACACACTAGTGTGAATTGTAAAATAAAATCTAAAACAAATCATTACATAATTGTTAGATTTTTCTTATTACATTTTCCATTATTGTTATGCTTTTTATGAATTGTATCAGTTAATGTTTCCAACATTACGTTCGAACACAAGCAACAGAAACACAATATCGAGTTTTAGTCTTAATTCAATCGAACCTGGCTTGTTAGTGATGCTGCTTGTACCAAACACCAGTCCGTGAGATTCCTGAAAAATTAAATTTACACAAATTTTAAATTAATCTTAAATATAAAATTTATTTCATTTTATTTTTTTAAATTAAAAAAAGTCAACTCACATTAAAAACTTTCATCGAATCACTGCTCAACGATGGAATGGTGGAACATTCCTTACAACTTGAGTCCAGAACGTCAGTCAGGTAAGAAGATCTCAGACTATTTGTGTATCTCTTCATTTTCTCCAGTGCCTGTTGCAACAAAGTCGTTGTAATTAATGCCTAGAAATATTGTTGTTGCAGTAACAAAATTAAAACTCCACGTATTGTGGAAATGTATAGCTTATGATTTTGCATATATCGACTTATAGAGTCAGCGTGTGTTTCCTAAAGGCTGGCCCTTTGAGTTTATCTGAATTTATTTATTTAGTGTTTTCTCTTTTTGTTTGTTCTGTGTATATAACGACCTGTTAGTTTGATTCAATAAACTCATAAACCAGGTTTTAAAAAAATAAAAATAAAAGATTTGTATCTTTGCAATATTGTGAAATTATTCTAATAATTATTCAAATATTAAGAATGCTTTGTATGACCTATAAGGCTCGTTTATTATTTATTAATTATTAGAAATAAAACTTTAAAACTAAATTAAAACAAATAAAACAATTAAATAAAATGTAACCATTTCTTTGTCCTTCTCCTGTTCAGCATCTTCAAATATTGGTGGGTTTGCAGTGGCAAACAAATAAACAATTGAGTTTGGGGAGGCTTTGATTTCAATTTCAACTTCTTCCATTTCAAAGAACATGGGTTTCGTTACCAATTGTATCTGCAATTGACGCCACTATTATTGATATAATATAAATAACAATTCATTATTTTTAAACAATTACAATTATTTATTTAAATAACATAATTATATGGCAATTGTATGCATATTATTACAAAAACAATTTTATAACAACAGATTTTGAAAAATAATGGCTTATTGAAATACAATCAATAAATTATAAATAATTCTAGAAATTATTAATAAATTAACATTTGACAATTAAATAATAAATATAATCAATAAATAAACCTTCTTCCTCGTTTCTTCCACCGCAAAGAGCAAACTGTCAGACACGATTTCACCCGATGGACTTTGAGTCCAAACCACGAGCCTCGAAGTCGCCAGATGTTGACGAAGGTCGTGAGGAATGGAGAAGGACAATTGACGATTTGTTGATGACGAAGGAAAGTCTTTGGTGTCGGAAATTACTAACAGTTTCTGACTGAAGATCTGTGTTTATAATTGCTATTTAAATATAATTGCTAGCTAACAATATAGTTTGAATAATTATTGTAAATATTAATATATTATAAATTATAAATTGTAATACATTGTTCGACATATCAGATGTTTCAACAAATGAAAACATTACTTCGATGTTCAATCTGCTTGTTGGGAAGGTCGTCTTCACTCGATAAAACAGCATTTGACCGCTCTGAAATGAATCCAATTCCATATTTTTGTTCGACGTCAACCTTTCAATCATTCCATAAACTTCAGTTAGTTGTAATTTACCTTAATCACGGGAGATTCGTTTACTAGGGTAACTTGCAACATGTGACCATCATCAGAATCCAACGGAGACATTTTAAAAATTTGAGATTGTGACGCCACTTTCAGATCTTTGTCGTGATAATGAGTCTTGAATAAAAAAAAAAGAGTTATCAAAATTTTGAGAATTTGAAGTTCTTGTAATAAAATATGAAATGAATTATTTTTGTTCTTGTTTTGTTAATTATAAAATAAACTTTAAAATAAGTTGTGGGTTTTGGGATTATCGCGGGAGTTATTCGCTCAGTGACAATGTCCTGAGCATTTCGGCATATCTTGTTCAAGCAAGATCTATTGATAAAAAAATATTAGTAAATAAATGCATCTAAATAAAAAGTATTGCTATTCAAGAAAATATATTATTTTATAAATTGTAAAACTATTATACTAATATAATTATATCATATTGCATTACCTAGTGAAATAATTATATATTGTATATATTTACTAATATATATGTAATATTATTGTATAATTTAGTAATTATTTTAGTTAAATAATTCATTTAAAAACTAACATTAATATTTGTATTAAAATTGCAGTCAATTAAATGTACCTGAAATTCCAGAGAAGCGTCGTCGCCCCTTGATTCAACGAGAAAACGTCCAATGCCATTGGGTTGAACGTCGATGTTCATCATTTCATTCCACTGTCCTTGACCAGGTGAGGAAGAATTGTGAGTGATTTTCAACGTCACCTTCTTTGGAAGTCCTTGAGGAAAGAAGGCTGAAGCTGGGCTCTTCAAGGTAATCTGGAAAGAATTCCACTCATTAAAATACATTTGTTAATCATTTATGGAAATTATTTTTTTAATGACTAGCTGGCATTTGTCTTGCAAGTTTAACATTTGCGAGGTGATCCTTTCTTCAACTCACCCATCCAACAACTTCCCATCCAGGTCTAAAAACTCCAGGCGTGAATTCATGAAAGTCGAAATCAAATCCATGTTGAGTGAACTCAATGACAGCACTTTCCACGAGGACAGAAGAACGTCTGTACAATTCCTCCACCTGCGCCGACACGAGGATGGTCTTGTTGAACCACTTGTCCTCTGCTGACATCTTCAGTTGAGACTTCAGTTCGTTCAAATCCAAGTGGAACATCTTCAACCCATTTTCAAGCTGCTCGAAGGAAATAAATAAAATGGAGATCATTAAAAAATTGCGTTAATTATATTAATTATATTATATTTATCAATACACGTTAATATTAATAATATTGATTTTAAGTGAAAATGCTCGAGATATTGATGAATGCGTTGAAAACATCAATTCAGAAAAGTAATGCTAATGTACTAGATGGTACATACCCTAACACATGAATGTTATCATTTTACCTTTTGTAATAAATAAGCAGCATTATTGCATACAAATTAGTGAATATTATTATTTAACAAAAACATTTGTCCACCTCTTGAGGGGGCAGAATTGTTGAATGATTTGAATTCATCAGAGTGATTTTCATGGTCAATACGCCAACAACTGGAAGTCCGGAAAATCGGCTGAATAAATAAACGTTAAAATAAACAAAAAATAAAATTAAATATCCATTAAATGTAAATAAATATTCGACTAATTAAAACAAATTAATTAAAAATGATCAGATTACCTAGCAACGACTCTAATGTCAATGAAATGATTCTGAGTTTCGTGGTCTTCAAATCCCACTGGCTGATATCGAGGAGCATCCAGTCTAACCAAAAACGGTTCATATCCTGTCGTTATTTATGAATTTATCATCGTATTAAATCAATAAATTTTGAATAAAATCTTGAATAAAATATCATTATACTCATTTCAATGAATTCAAAAAGAAATGTTTGAGATTGTTGATTAAAATTAATGTTTGTTATTACGATACATAAATGTTTGTGCGTAAGAAGCGGAAAGGTAAATAAACATGACGAACCTTTTCTGACGACGTCGATTGTTTTGTTGTGCATCTTGTCAAACTGAGAGGTGAACGTCGTTAAAAATATTTTCATCTTATTATTCAAATTAATTGAATTTTATTCAATATTATTTAATAATTCATTTTTAAGTAAACTTTTCGTTAAACGTTTTACAAGCAGTATTTAAATTAACAACAACAACACCATTATTACTAATATTATTATTTTAATTAATACAAAACTTCGCAATTTCTTACGAGAGTTCTGACAGATATTGTCCATTGTCCATCTTCAATCATTTGCGGGATGATATACGTTCGGGAAATTATGCCTATTTCAACGTAATAAAAAAAAAAAAATATGTCATTATACATGCATGTTTATTATAACAACGCGTAATTTTTCTCAAAACTGATAAAGATTTGATAAATTTTTTAAAAGAATATTCGGAATTTGTTATTGTATTCTCTTCTGATAACTAAACGATAATTATTATTAAAAAAAGAATTTGAAAGATATTATTTCAAATATTACCTGAAGTTCCAACCACGTCAGACCAAACCGTCACAACCTTTCCACGAGAATCCTTCAAAGATGAGAGGTTTATGAATTCTTAATCAAGATTTTAAGAACAAATATTTTAAATTAAGTTTAATTGATTTAAATAAATAAACAAACAAAATAAATAAACTTTATATTAAACTTTCAAATGATTATCAAACCGTGACTATGATATCCAAAGGATTGTGGTATGCCTTCCAGTTTGACAGTTGAGAAAATACTCTGAACATAACTGAAGCATTGAAAGAAAATTCGTTCGTTACATTTCATTTCAATTGATAAAAAATAAAACTAAAATCGACATTTCTAAGTAAATTAGTTTAAAATCACCCTCAAATTTACAAATAAATAGTTGGATGAGAAGTTAGTTCCAAACCCAAATCTCCAGGCTCATAAACATCCCTGTCAGTTTGGATGGCGATGGAAAAGTCTTCTAATGCAACTGGAATCTCAGAAGTGTAGTTGAACTGCAAACACCCGCTTGATTCGATCTTCAAATTCTGTGCATTCCTCACTTCGTCGATATCAAAGTCAACCTATGAAATGTTATTCGATGATGATGATAACAATAACATTAACAACAACAACAACAACAACAACAACAACAACAACAACAACAACAACAACAACAACAACAACAACAACAACAACAATAATAATAATAATAATAATAATAATAATAATAATAATAATAATATATTGTGATTATAAAAGGAAAATCATTTATAATCTTAAATTGGATAAGTTACTTTATTTATTAAAGGTTGATATATCATTAGCATTTCACATGAGTTTTCAAACTACATTGGAAGTTCGAGATGTTAAGAGGGCGTATTCAAATAAATCTTAGTGAATATTATAATTTTTGAGGTATTCACTAACAAATATTAAATTACTTAAAAAACAAATGAATATTCATGAACCTACCATCATGTCGAATGTTTTGGAGAAGTCTGAAATTGAAAATCGACAAGAAAAAGATCAATGCGTGGACTGAAAACAATTTCTTTCCAAATTAATTTTCTAATTTCAACTCAACAAAAAATCAATGAATTTCAAGTCCTTCAAATTTTCAATTAATTTTTCAATTATTCAAAACCTCATGATTTTTGTTTAAGTACTTTCTCTGTAATAAGTCAACTATTTATTTGTAGAATAAATTTTACAGCATTAAACATTTTAGTTTGTCGTCTGCTTGTTTCACTTCTTTTCCAGATACTCTAACATTCCTTGAATCAATTGAAAAATGTTTTCGTTGAATTACTGCCTTATACAACAACACCATTATTATTAATATTATTATTTTAAACGTATTTGTCTCAATAAGTTTAGATTTTATTGACTTTTTTCCCTGTCGTACAACTTGATGAATATAATGAACACCACTGAAACTCAACATTTGGATATAAAAATAGAATCTTCATCGCCGAGTTTCCACAAAATAAAAGTTCGTTGAACGTGTTCTTCAGGTCGACTAAGGACAAAAACAAAAGAAACAACAGCAACAGTTTTGATTACCTCGGGGTTCCGTGCCTGGTTCAATAGTCCAATTTTCCTGATGCGCCACCAAATCGCCAATTGCAGTGGAGACATTCATGGTGCATCTTCCGTCAGTCAATGAGACATCTTTCGACGTGCTCCCCAACAGACTCACGTGAACAAGAAATTCCTTCTTAGGGATAACAGCTCCACTTGTAACGATGAAGTGAGACCTTTCATGGTCAAATGGTTGTTATTTAATATTATCTGGTTAGATGGTTAATATGTTTTACACATCGTATGTAGTTAATTAACATAATAAGTTTAAGATGATTAAATGAACATTATACTTACGCAGGAATATGAGAAGGGTCCTCAATTGAGCCACAATTTGTGACCAAAAGAGTCGACACCAGAAATAACAGTCTTGTTCTGAGAAGCATCTGAAGTGAAAATTTTAAAAGCTTTAATTACAATATTAAATATAAATATTTCAATCATAATATCAAATATTAAATGTTTTGACTAAAACATCAAATATTAAATGTCTTGACTATAACATTTTGTCAGAAAATAAAAAAATGTAGACAAGGCAGAAAAATCATTCTTATCCAGAAGTTCTAGATATTAATTAATAAGTAACCCGAAATATTTCATCACACTTCTTAACATATTAAATGCAAGTATCTTATATTACGTTTTGAAATAATAACAATACCATTAATTTAACTAAATTTATTACTTCATTATTTCTAGCCATCTAAATTGCTCATAAAATTTGTGCTAAAACGATAATAAAGATAAACATGAACAACGTATCAGATCGTTATTCAACAAGCCAATTAATTTCATTAAAAAGTTAAATCTCGAATTTATTATTAAATTATTACTTAAAACACTCCGAAAGATACTTTACATCTCACCTTCCCAAGACTGAATGGTGATTCAGAAAGGAGATGCACAATAAATGGGCACATTTGATTGTTATCGATCCAAAGCCTCCTTGAAATTTTGTCTACTTAGTAATCAATCATTATCATGCACCGTAATAATTACTTTTAGTTTGCGTGTTAAATTATTTATAATTTGTTGGAAATTCATCTGGAGTGATGGAAAGGTATTTGAAAGAATGAAGCAATGGGCTAATAGTTGCGAATTAAAAAACCAACACCAAGTCTGTTATGCGTCATTGCTGTAAAAATAACGAAATATATTCATCATTTGATCACTTAATAAATATTTAAAAAATGACTAAATAGTCTTTACGCTGAAGTAATTAATGGTTAATCCGAGATGAAAATTGAAGAATTTTCAATCGTATCACCAGAGATCAGCAGTTTTTGAATCTTGGAAAAGCATGAATTTTTGAAAGTTTTTTTGAGCATTTGACTGAACGATAATTGAAGTGGTTGAACGAGATTGATTGAAGTGATTGACATTTTAAAAATGCTTTCTTACTTCAACTGAGCAGTAATATAATAATAAAATACATTCTCAGTTATCATGGATGGTCTATGGACTGGTTGCTGAAGATGAATTGCGAAGGATAAATGAAGTGAATTTCTCATCATTGTGTTATTTTCTTCAAAACAGTCCAAGAATATTCATTAAAATATTCAATAAAAATATTCATCGTACATATTCATCAGTGCCGGAGACATGATTTTACATTCGTTCGAGGAATCGCGGAGCAGTTTTAAAAAAATATCAAAAATGCTGGATTTGCGGCAAACAATTAATATCGGACCAAATTCACAATGGAAGGCAAAGATACTTTTGTAATGCTTCATCTAAACTTAAAATATTAAATAAATATTCATATCGAAAGTTTCTGGAGAAGTGTTGTAATTATAAAATTATTTATGAATTTTACGGTTTTGAAAGAATATCAAGCTCTTCCCGTTGTGCCCATGTGGCTACGTCTATGATATTAATAATACATATTAATAATACATATTAATAATACATATTAATAATACATATTCATCACATATAATTTCACATATTCGTCACAAATATTTCAAAATAAAGAGCGCAAATATTTCCAGGCGAAAGTAAATTCGACATTGTTGAAATAAATATAAATAAATAAATTCGTCCCTTGTTAAGTGAGAAGAATGGGGGAAGGTCAAAGAGTTGGCAGAGTCTCAGGTGTGGACAATCTGATGACGTAAGAAGCAATCCTGTAGATTGATTGGTTCGCAAGGAAAGAGAAAATATTTCTGAATTTCTTCTCGAAATCTTTGAATTGTGAGAAATGAACGTTTTATTTAAATAAAACATTTATTGAATTTATTTCCATTTTATTTCGTGAAAAGCTGTTAAAGAAAAGAGTGAAATATTGACATTTATATTGATTTTAAATATTGATATTTACATTCATTACAAATATTGATGTTTACATTCATTACAAATATTGATGTATTGAAGATAATTCTTAACAATTCCTATTAGCATCTTGTGTTCTTTTTATGAATTTCTAAACATGAACTCAGTTAAATAATTCACTTTTAATTAATTGTTATAAATAAATCTTAAACATAGAAATGATTAGATATTCCAAAATTAATTATACATTAACACCAATACATTTATTAATAAATCAGTTATAATTATCAAATTAATTATAATTACAATTAAACAATAATAATTATAATATAATTATATAATATTTGACGATTGCTGATTAGAAATAGCTATTTTTAAAGGCTTTTACATATTATTATTATTATTATTATTATTATTATTATTATTATTATTATTATTATTATTATTATTATTATTATTATTATTATTATTATTATTATTATTATTATTATTAGTAGTAGTATTATTATTATTATTATTATTAACAATAACTTCACAAAAGACATCGTGCACTCTGAAACCCGCAAAGTAATTCTTCCAACTAATTGCTCCCAATTCCTCAGTTTTCGTGATCCACGGCCGGAGATGAGCAAACAGGAAGGAAACACGAGGAGCGATATTAAAGAGTCCTTCACGCATGGACGACCAAAGAAGCACAGAGCGTGAGAGGTTATTCCCAGGGAAATATTTCCATTCATGATTCATAGACGGCCCCTTGTTCCTGCTTGGCTTGATCAAACTACTTGGAGTAATTGCAGCCATCCTAGTGATGGATACCACCTTCTATGACGTTCCTGATAACATCGGTGATAAAAATCTTTACTTTATGTTCGCCTTCAGAGTAAATAATTTATGTGGTTGGGGTTTTTTTGAATAAAATGTTTCATTAAAATATTTTTGGCAATTCCGAACAAAACAAAATAAAGATTCAAAAAGCGGTTGACTGTTCTTTAAAGTTCATTTCGAGTTCATTTCGAGTTGATGAAAACCAGTGCCTTATTCTTGTTTGCATCAAACATATTTTGATAAAGAATATGGTGAAAATTAGACTTTAAACCGTTATCAAAAAGTGACAATTGTTCAGTTAAGTCATTTCTGTTTGAAACAAAACCCAGATCCGTAAGATATTTCCAGTTTCTTGGAAGAAGCACCTCCCTGTTTAAAAGACTCCGAATTTCATTCTCAGCCTCCATCGTCAACTTCACAAGAAATGAGAAAAGTACACCTTTGTACTTGTCCTCAATAGAACTAATAATTCACACGTGTCAAGAGTACTGATCACCCTCAGCGACTCGATGACCCCGTTTACGAATGACCCCTTCTCATCACGACGATTCTTCTTCCCAGTCGAACTCTGGTCCTCGGCAAGTTTCGAACACGGGAGTCGAGGGATTGATGGCCAAGCGGCAGACCAGTCATAAAGTCGTTGCCGTGGTGATTTATTCTCCAGTCTCAACAAACGACGTGACGAGACACGCTTGGTTGGATGAAAAATTGCACGACTCATACGAGACGCTAGCCATAGTCACGTGGGTGTAAAATGGGCGTCGGCTACGACTGGGTGGGCGTTTCGGGAGTGAGTTGTAGGGTAAGGGTGGGAGGACGACTGCACATGAAGAGGGAGTGGGAATGAGGCAGTGGACAGACGGTGGAAGTAAAAAAATATTTAATGCTCCATCGTGTTGGGGAACAGTCTTGGATTATTTTCCACTCTGAATCACAGAACTCGTTACACGCTCCAATGATCTCTCAGGCTGTCGGCTTAACTGCTCTTCTTGTTTATTTCCCAGTCTGATGGACTGATAGCATTGGTCGCGTTGATCACGTGGTTAGTCACGTGATCGCCACCTGGATTGAGACGCAGACGACTTTTCCGGAGGCGGTAAAATGATTCGCATAGTTGCCACCATCGTCATCAAGACATTCAACTTCGTTGTTTTCTTAAACATGTTATAATTAGTTGTGGTAATATTTTTTTAGTTGATATTCAACAACTTGCATTTTTTTTATTATAAGTCACATCTCTTTATTCCATTTAATAATAAATATAACAAATGAAGTATCATGTTGAAATCATTCTTATCATCATAACGCCAGTGATATCATCACCGTCATCATCGCAATCATCACCATCATCATCCTCACAGTCGTTGTCGTCGCGGTCACCATCATCACCATCATCGTCATCATCATCATCATCGTCACTTTTAACGAGGTCACCTGACAGTTGATCATTAAGAGAATTATAACTCGTTACTGAGGATTCACGGTTCAAAAGGTCATGTTTGCCAATTTGAGGGATGAAGATGGAGAAGAATTACTTTTCATTTTACGGGAGACAAATGACTATTAATCTATTCATTTATTTACTCAGAGAAAAATAAACAATTTTTTCCATTTTACAGTTTTTTTAAAGTATCGCATTTCAGTAATTAAGTAAAAGTACAATTAATACCTCAAAACTTTACTTAAGTAAAAGTAAGACGTTGCAACAATTAAAAGTTACTTAAAAAGTAAAAGTACTGATGGTTATCAAAAAAAAGTATTGAGGTTATTGAGATCATACATAATTCAATATTATTTAAATGTCTTTAATTTAAATTGTATCACTTGTTGGTACTAACTGCTGGTACTTACAGTCATTAAGTAATTAAGCAATAACATTTGGATTAATGAAAGTGTTTTTATTCTTTATTAACAATCACAAATGTCTGTTAACTTTCAACATAACTAAGTTCTAATCTAACGGCTGCTCATTGTCAGACAAATGACTGGGAAACTGTTGTTATGGTGAAATTTCCTATTTGGTTCACTCTCATAGTCGTTGTCTACCTTTCTCTTACGTGCACTTCTTGTCAACAATTCATATTTCGAAACTTGTGCTGGATGCATGCGTTCCACATGTTTCTTAAAGTTTGACGATGAACCTTCCAATGCTGAACACAGTTTTTTTTTTTTTTTGCACAGTTGGAATGCAAACTTTTACGATTTTGCTTCCTTTGATTCAAATCTGAACATTGTGATTAAATTTGGCCACGTGTGCTCTTCAATGTTGTTCTTCTTATCATCGCTATGATAAGAGAACAGTAATAAAATAATAATAAACAATAATAAAACTTCAAAACAAACTGCGACTTAGCAAAAACGACCGGTGTCAAAATAGTAACAAAGTAAAAGTATGACCAAAAATAGTAATTTGTAACAAGTAAAAGTTCAGAAATTGTTCAGTAATTCTTACAAGTAAAAATTACAAAAAAAAAGTAATTTATTACAGTAACGAATTACATGTAGTACTGCTACTTTCAATATTTAAATCATTGATTATTCTATTTTAAATAATTTATATTATCTGAAAACTATTTATAAATCATTGAAAAGTAGAAATAAATATTTCAAACAATTCATCAGTAAACGTTAATAGTCAAACTTAAAAGCAAGACAAAGTAAGACAAATAAATACAAAACAAAACAAAGCAAAACATTTTTTCAACAGAAAGAAGACAAAAAAC
>JAJTWR010000021.1:1162500-1175000 GCA_021613335.1 Whitmania pigra
TAATTGTAATTTAGAAATTAATTGATAATTTTCGATCTGAAGATTGAATAATTATCGTCGATACTTTATTCCAAAATAATAAATAAACCATTAATAAAAACTATTATATTAATAATGTATTAAAACAATCACATTTCGTAACATTTAACTCAATAATATGATATAATGTGGTATCATTTAATTTAATTTAATTATTCCATTTCTACTGCAATGGAAGGACTGGAGTGAAATTGATTGAACGTAACATTGTTTATCTCATCAACCTCTTCTGCTTCCATGGTTTCCATGGAAACGACACAACAACATCAAGCTGATCTTCTGGAAGGATGGTCGGATAAACGGTTAAACTAGAGAACATTTGATCGAATCATTGCTATCATTATTGTTGTTGTTATTACTGTTATTGTTGTTGTTATTATTGTTATTGTTGATTTTGTTGTTAATAATTATGATAATTATTGTTAACATTGTCAGCCATTAGCCTAGCTGATAGATGTTGCTTATGGTGGTATTATAATATTTTATTTATTTATTTATTTATTTATTAGACACAATTGAAGGGACAGTTGGACCACTAACACAATTGCAAAAACAAAAGCTTCGACCTGCGTGTACATAAAGGCAGCATATAAATTAAAAGTAATTTAAGTAACGACTAAAGTCGAGGTCACGTAATATTGCGTTAAAACGGGAGACCGTGGTTGATTCAACGACATCACCTGGCAATGCATTTCATGGTTTTACAATTCTGTTGCAAAAAGCGAATTTAAAACTATCTGTGGAATAATTACTTTGTTTAAGTTTGAGTCAGTGTCCTCTTGTTCCTGTATAGTTTTGAGCAAGGAGGGAGTGTATTAAGAAGGAGTTAGTAAATTGTAATATTTTAAAGCAAAGTGTTAAATCAGCCAGCAGTTGCCGCCTTTCCAAGGTTGGAAGCCTGAGCAGCCTTAATCCATATATGGATACGATGCCAGGGTTGGAATTGGCTTTATCGCCTTTGAACATTTCTATTTTGTCGATTAAATATTTGTGATGAGGATTCCAGATTGTTGAGCCATACTCAAGTATTGGCCTAACTTAGGTACCAAAGGCAAGCTTTAGAATGTCCTGATCTTTGGAAGAAAATGACGTTCGGATCATCCAGGAGATTGTAGCAGCTCTTTTAGTGATGGCTTCAATGTATGAGTCAAACTTCAGGTATGGATCCATTATAATCCCTAGATCTCTGATCTTATCTATACGCTGTAGGACATGCCCGTCAATTAAATATTTAATATTATCAATAATATAAATGTTGATTATCTTCAATATTTTAAATCATAATCCACAATAATTATGGAGCATTGCTGTGAAAGTACTTAAATGCAATAAATGCATTTCACACCCTATTGACTAAAACTGAACGAACCAGGAATGACATTGAACGAACAAGGAATGAAATTAAACGAACAAGGGGTGAAATTGAACGAACAAGGAGTGAAATTGAACGAACAATGAGTGAAACGGAATGGGAAAAGAATGAAGAGGATTTCGTGCCTTGAAACACTTGGCCGGGCGGGCGACAAAAGCATTATAACAACACCTCGGGGATTGCCGTTGCCTCTCAACAGCCTTCGTACGCCGTAGTGTGTACGCAACAAAAACGTACCGTGATGTGTACACAACAACAACGTACCGTGGTTTGCATACAACAACATTGTACAGGTAAGTACAGGTTTTCTATAAAACGATCTTTCGGTTAGAGTATCGTTTCAGAAATGACCAGGAATATTCTTAAAATCTCAAAATTTGTTTTTTGTCTCGATACCTATTTAAGTTCCATGTTCCATGTTTGTGTGTTGCGCTTTTGTTGGGCAATTGTTGGGGATTTTTTGATTAATAAAATGTAATTTAATGCTATGCTGTTGTGTAACAAGTGTCTTAAAGATTTAACAACTCATTAATTATTCATAAGTGGTTAATTATTCATGACTCATTAAATTAAAAAAAAAAAACTGCAATCTTCTCAGCAAAAAGTTAGTATCCTTTTACATTAATTGCGATTCATCGCAAATTAATGCGATTGTTAATAACATATAATAATAATAATAATAATAATAATAATAATAATAATAATAATAATAATAATAATAATATAATAATAATAATAATAATAATAATAATAATAATAATAATAATAATAATAATAATAATAATAATAATAATAATAATAATAATAATAATAATAATAATAATAATAATAATAATAATAATAATAATAATAATAATAATAATAATAATAATAATAATAATAATAATACTGAAGCTTATTTAACAACGTATTAATAATTAATTAAAAATTCCATAAAATTCCACCTTAGGAAGTCGTTCGGGATCTCCTGGGTGACGAGGGACGAGTTTCATCAACCTCTGAAAGCCGTAGTCTATCGTTGGTTCTGAGAGGGCTGTAAATGGTCATGATGATAATGATGATATTGATGATGATTATGATGATGATTATGATGATATTGATGTTGATTACGATGATGATGACTATGACGATGACGATAATGTCAATGACAAAGATGACATTTAGTGATGACTACCGTGGCGGCGATGATGACACATCGAACTGAATAAAAACACCCAGAAAATCTACCTTCCATGATATTTCAAACATCACTCACCTGTATAGACGAATCTGCCAGGTGTTCCCTTGCAGAA
This sequence comes from Whitmania pigra, assembly GCA_021613335.1. Lineage (NCBI taxonomy): Eukaryota > Metazoa > Annelida > Clitellata > Hirudinida > Haemopidae > Whitmania > Whitmania pigra. The sequence goes on from JAJTWR010000021.1 coordinate 1,165,204, forward strand.
TTGTTTGGATTTGTACGACAACGTTACCTCGACCACTCCAGGTATGTGACGCGGAGGTGTGTGTACTCTGATAGCGTGTGAGGTGATCAGCTGACAATCAGTACAATGTGAATTAGTACAGTACAGTGACATTTAGTCCATTGTAAATTGGTACACCATAACATGTTATAGAAAAGAGTTACTTTAGACAATACTTGTGAATAATATCCATTATGCTTTTATTAATGACGACAAGTAGTCCTCATTATGAATCCGTTATTAATTGTGTAATAAATTTAATATTTAATGTGAAATGATTCATTGTGAAATTGAAAAATAGTAATAATTTTGAGCATTAAAAATTTTAAAACAATGCTACTTAGGGTTAATAAATTATTGATTTTTAAATCAGCGTGCATCGGTTGATATGTTTATGTCGTTTATCTTATAATGCATTAAAATATAAAAATAATCATAATAATCAATTATTCTAAAATTTATTTCAAAACAAAATGGCGGTCGATATTTCAACGTATAATATTTTATTGAAGCAAAAATATCCACAATTTTTTATGTCATCAACGATGCTATGCGATGTTTTAAATTTATTCATTGCCCTCTGCCCTCCTGGGATAAAAATTCAATCATCATCATCATCACCAACATCCTCGTCGTCGTCTTCATCATCGTCATCATCATTCCTTCGCAATCTTTCTTTTGATCATAAGTAATACCATCATCGTGATCCATGACGTTATCGTCGTTATCATTTTGAGTTAAAAATAATCGTCGTCACCCTCATCAAGAGGAAATATTTCAGACTTATGCAATCTCCAATTTGTTAATAAATTGAATATTAATACTACCTAGCGATTTGAATGCCTTCATTAATTAGTCAATTAATTAGTACAACTTTCTATTCATTCCATTGATTCATTCACTCATTCAATCAAACAATCACTCGAAAATCACCATATTGACTATAATCATATAATAATATAATTAGTTAATATAATATAATTAAAAATAAAATTCAGTTAAATTATTAAATTATTGGTCGACCGCTGAATCGATCAATCATCCACTCATTCAATCGTTCAATCACCCTTTTAATCAATCATAATTTAACATTTTATTTCCAGAAGGTTGTGTGATAAACCACTTTATTTTTTTCCAATATCCAATTGTTAAAACAACCGTTCAATCAAGTTATCAATTATTCAATCAAGTATTTAATTTTCTAATTAAATTTCAATCCTGTGTTCAATCATTCAACCAAGTGATTAATTTCCTAATTAAATTTCAATAATGTGTTCAATCATTCAATCAAGTAATTAACTTCCTAATTAAATTTCAATCATGTCTTCAATCAAGTAATTAATTTCCTAATTAATCCAGCTCACCTCGCTCCAGACCAGCATGCTCCCGAAGACTACCTGTAGTCCGTCGAAGAAGTTGTCACCGATGATGATGACAGTGCTGCCACCTGTCGTCCAACCTTCGCTCGGACAAATTGCTTTTATCGACGGCGTTGCTGTGCATAGGAAACCTGGCATTGGATGTAATAAATTATGCCAATGAGCGGCCGATTAATTGATTGTTTAATTAGTTAATTTTATTAATTCATCTGTTCATTGAAGCGATGCAGCTAAATTGCGAATGCGAGTTTTCTGTTGTGCTGTTGTGATGTTGTTGTGATGTAGAACACGTCTCACAATGATGCATGCATAGACATAATTTAGTAAATATATTTCAATATTTAGATTTAAATTTATAAACATTCACTTTATTTATTTATTTATTTGTTTATTTTTTTATTTATCCGATCCTTATACTAATTTTTCACATCTCAAAAAGAGAAGAAACATTCATTGGCTTTCATTGGAAATGACCAGGAAGTACAGAGGAAACGGTGATGAGAACATCGAAATACAAAGAATCGAATTTCGAAATAACTCGAAACAATAAAATAAAACCAATCAAAGAATCAAGTACAATCAGTGTCCAATTGATGCAAGGTTGTAAAGTAACGTACATCGTGCACCACTGCCCAACCTAAGTAAATTCGACTCTGAGAATTTGATTGAATTTGATTGAATTTTATTGAATTTGATTGAATTTTATTGATTTGAAATCAATGGACCAGTAAATCGAAACCTACAACAAGAATAAGTAACGGATGACAAGAAGCGATTAATTACAGTTATGTTAAGATTAAGGTTACAGGTTAGGGCTGACCATCCGGTTACTGGCCCGACACCAAGCCACCCAGGACGGTGTGGCTGAGGGTTGGGGGTTTCACCCTGAGGGTCGTACGACGTAGGAAGTAGAAACCCTACTGTAGATGGAGTTAATTGAATTTCTCAAACGTCACCGAAGATGATGACTTGGACACAAAGGTGCATTTTGTGCTTGAAATTGAATTGTCACTTTCATTGCATTCCCCTCATGAGGTATAACGGGGTCCATTTGTTCTCTGGCAATATAATTTTAATAACTCTGGCATAATAATCACTAATAATTATATTTAACAAAAGCATAATTATACTTTCCATAATTTTCTTCTGTCATAATTAATAATAATGTTAATGACTAATAACATTAAAAATTCTGGCAACTTCCAAACCCCATTTTGATATTTTTAATGAATTTAGTTTTTAAAGAGAGTTTGCTTCACTTGAGAATTTAAATTAAATAACTAACTGCTAAAAAAAAAATAAATTAAAACAATAAATTAAATTCAACAGAACATTTAATGAACATCGAGCGAAACTTTTAGAATCGTTCAAGAAGACAAACGAGTGGTTGAAATGTTTCCGAGCAATTACATTGAAATGATGAAATGATTGAAACAGGGGACCAATCATTCATTTCCACGTCATCAGAACATCACGACGTCGTTTTATCCGCTCACCACAAAACATCCATGCATTCTAATAAGTCATCGTCGTCATTGTCATCATCATCATTATCAATATCATCGTTATCGTCATCATCATCATCATCATCATCAAAATAAACGTCATCGTCATCATCATTTCTGTGGTAACCACCATCGCGATCATTACCAAATAATTATTGCACGATAATTGGTTGTTAGCTTATCACGTGCACGTAAATGATTGGTGATTGGAAGGTCACAGGGTCACGTGGGCCGTTGGCTTCATGTCAACACGAACAGACTTAAGCAACTCTTGGATGACAATTTCAAAGAACAAATATTACAAATTTAAATGTAATAAATTATTTTAAGAATTAATTTAAGCACTTAAAGAATTTTTATAATTTAGAAATAATTTGAGTAAGAGAAATAACTACGAACAAAAGCAAATTTAAAGAATACAGAGAACGCGAACCTGTGCTTAAAAAAATGAAATAAACAGGAGCAAATGGGACAAAATAAAAAATAAACAGTACGCTCACGCACAGCTACAGGCGCACAGAAAAATGCAGACAAATACTGACAAATACATGAAAAGGGAAGGAGAATATGGCGCGTAACAACCCAGCATAAATGCAGACGATCGTAGGAGAGGCACCAACCGCAATTCCCGTAATTGGTGCGTGATCAGGTTACCTCGGGTGGTGAGATGCTGAACGTTGAAGAGAGAATGTGAGGAGATTAGGAACAGGGTGGATGGATGGATGGATGGATGGATGGATGGATGGATGGATGGATGGATGGATGGATGGATGATGGATGGATGGATGGATGGATGGATGGATGGATGGATGGATGGATGGATGGATGGATGGATGGATGGATGGATGGATGGATGGATGGATGGATGGATGGATGGATGGATGGATGGATGGATGGATGGATGGATGGATGGATGGATGGATGGATGGATGGATGGATGGATGGATGGATGGATGGATGGATGGATGGATGGATGGATGGATGGATGATGGATGGATGGATGGATGGATGGATGGATGGATGGATGGATGGATGGATGGATGGATGGATGGATGGATGGATGGATGGATGGATGGATGGATGGATGGATGGATGGATGGATGGATGGATGGATGGATGGATGGATGGATGGATGGATGGATGGATGGATGGATGGATGGATGGATGGATGGATGGACGGAGGGATGGATGGATTGATGGATGGATGGATGGATGGATGGATGGATGGATGGATGGATGGATGGATGGATGGACGGAGGGACGGATGGACGGATGGATGGCTAACGGTCAAATAGATGAATGTATAGAGTGAAAGGAAAACAGCACAGGTGTCCTAATTACAGACCACACAACAAATGGAGGAGCATCACTCGGAGATGGAAAACTAGCTCCCTGCCTTTTGTGTTTATTTTTAGCTGATTAAATATTCATTAGCTGATTAAATACTCATAATTAATTATTCATGAAGACGTGGGTAGCGAATAGCATCCTCGATTATAATAATTCTGAAAGACATATACTGTGTCCATTTGGATTCATCTTAATTCCTTACAATACGATAATTTAATTTTATTTGAATATTTAGCTTAAATCTAACAATAAATAAACGTTATATTATCAAACGTCATGCATCAAAATAGTTGATATCAGTAATGGTGACTATGATGGCAACAATGGTGAGGTATGCAGATTGTGATGACGACAACATCGATGATGGTGACGATGACACTGATGACGATGACAACCGCAAGGCATCTAGAGATGAATAATTCTCATCAATCTTTACAATGTTTACCTGCCGTTGTACATGAATTTACGCCGTCCAATCACTCAAGTGCATGCGGCCATTAATTCACGATAGAGTACATGTGGCTGCACTCATTCTCTTACTCATCCATCCATTCATTCATTCGTTCGTTTAATCATTAAATCATTCGTTCGTTCGATCGTTCATTCATTACTTCATTTCTTCATTCATTCATCTGGAACGAAACAATTCACATGCATTGGTCTCGAAATGACATCAATTCACTGGCTTGTGCCAGTTGGTACAACGCGTCCGCAGGGAGTTGCAGTTTTCATCGGCACCCTATAGGATCGCAAGGCTTCCTATTTGACCAGCAAATCCCACGAGGATACCCTCACTGGAAAGTCACCATCTCTCCCTTTGTGCCTCTTACTTCGCTGCTTCGAAATATGGACCGCCATCTCTTATTGTTATTAATATTGTTGGTATTGTCGTTATTAGTATTATGATTTTTATTATTGCTATTATTATTAATTATTAATTTGTAATAATAATATAATTATATTATATAAATTTTATAATATTATTATTATTATTTAATTAAAATGTAATTGACAACTATATGTGTTTTACGAAATGTGAAGCCACAATAAAATGATCGTCACCAATCGTTATGATGATGATGATGATGATGATGATGATGAAGACATTAATGACAGCAGTGATAATGATGATGACCTTAACAGTGATATTAACGACGACGATTGTAAAGATGATGCCCATGATGACCGGGGCTATGAAGATGGCGCTGAGGATGCTGACGACGACGCCGACAATGATGATGACGATGACGACGACGACGACGATGATGATGATGATGAGCTTAGACCAAATGTGCTTAAATAAACTGGGAAGGCTATTCTAAAAATGGATGGTATACGATGAAATCGTTATTGAAAATAAAAATGAAATTTTGAAATAAGAACCCGTCATCATCGGTTGAAGACTTAACTAGGTGAAGTGGGCGGTCCTTAGGACACTCCTCCTTCCCACTGGACCACCACATGACCTTCTTTGTCGATATGAGGTTATGAAGGTTGGTGACATAATCGTTATCTTCAATGGACAGGGTAATGATGATGATGATGATGATGGTTGTTATAGTGGTAATGATGACGTTGGTAATAATGACGGTGGTGATGATGGTGATGACGACGGAGTTGTTTACCAGGGCTATAACGGAAAGTGTATTTTTGCGAGTGCATAAATAAATGCGAACGTCTGGAGTCGCTAGGGAGGAGCCTATTATGACGCCATAACATGCTAATGCACGGATTGTTGGAGGATGGAAATATGGATGAATGGATGGAAAGTTGGGTGGATGAGTGGATGAATGAGTGGGTGAATGGATAGAAAGATGGACTGATGAATGGGTGAATGAGTGTAAACTTGGAAAATTGAAAAATGTGTGGAGACAAAAAAAAACAATGGACGGATGGATGGACAAACAGGTGGAGGTAAGAGTGATTGGAGGCAAAAATAAATAGATGGACGGATGAATAGATGAATGAATGAATTCCGTTGCTGTTGATGATGATAACGATGATGAGTGTGAATTGAAAGAGAATTGAAGTGTGTAAATAATGACGGATATTGTGGTGAGTGGAGCGTGTTTTCTGAGCAAATAGGAGCCATGTTTTGCTGTATAAACCTCGAGTCAATTATCGAGGCCTATCTGTGGTCGCCGGAAGTGCTCCGGAGTAGCCATCACCGATGATGATGATGATGATGATGATGATGACGATGACGATGACGATGATGATGACGATGACGATGACGATGACGATGACGATGATGATGATGATGACGACGAAATGAACGAAGTGAAAATGAATTAAGAAACAGAATGATTGATCTTGAAACGTTAAGAAAGAAAACCAGTCACGATCAGCAAAACCTTTTCGGAAAACAAAGAAAGATAAGAAATGTGTGTGCAGGGTTAATTATGCAATTATGTTAAATTTGTGTGAAATTGATGTAATAAACAACAATTGATTAAGGTGATCATTGAAGTAATATGGCTGAACTAGAATGATAACTCAGGTCAAAGGTGAGTTATCAATCAATCGAAGTAGATTTGAAAGAACACACAGGTATATCCACGCACCTGCTTCGGAAGGGTCCAATCTTCTGGCTCTCCTACCATGTTTGGAGTTATTGTGGACGAACATGTTGTCTGAGAAGGCCAATAGCGGACCTTCCACGTTGGGTGTTGTTGAGATTGCTACCTGTAGTGATAGGTCATATTAAAGGTGATCGATGTATTACTTAGTGAATGTAATAACAGGCAGTTGGATTTGTGCCCTCATTGAATTATACTTCATTTATTTAGGGTTGATGCCCAATGGCGCACGTGGCAGTGCAAGCTGGGTTTCGAACACCGTTCAGCCAACCTGCACTCCGAATGCTTGCAATGGAATGCATTGTGCCGGTATGTCATTTGATTGACATTCTATTATATCAAACTTTAAATATAATAAAGCCATTGCCAAAATAATGAATATTTAACAGCTACATTATGTTAATGAGATAATTAATTATTCACCTGAAACCGTCGCATGTCTCTTGGATTGCCCGCATTTTTCAAACAATTTTGATTGCATTTCATAAAGAATTTCAGGAAAAATCTGAAATAAAAAATTTTTTTTAAACAGAAATTAAACAAATTATTTAAACATTCACTGATAAATGATTTGTTTAATTATTAGTTTTATTGGACCTCGCAAACATTTCAAATTGTTCAACTTTGTGTTTCTTTTGGATTTTTGAAAAATTCCATGAAAGTAGCTATTTTGTTGCTCTCATCAGCATCAACAACCATCATTTTAATAATAATCTACAGTTAACAGCAATTACACTATTATCAGTAGAATTTAATGTAGTTGAGAAACTGCATTATGATATGATGTTCTTCGTTAAATTAATCATCTGTCTTCAAATAAATGTATTTATCTAATACATTTGTTATATTATTATAGATTTTTATTTGTATTGATTTTATTATTATTATATTATTAATTTCATCACGCCATCATGTCAGTACTTCATCATCCATGAATCCCCTCAGCCATGAACACACGTTTTTGACCAAAACCAATGTCAAAGTTGATGAACTTGACGACCTCAGGAGTTAATGTTCTTCACCACATTGAACCAATTCACAATTCCAGGAAACTTGTTCTATGTCGCATCGTCCTATTATACATTATTCTAGGTTGTGCTATCCTATGATACATTGTTCTAAGATACATTATTCTATGTTGTGCTATCCTATGATACATTGTTCTAAGATACATTATTCTATGTTGTGCTATCCTAGGATACATTGTTCTAAGATACATTATTCTATGTTGTGCTATCCTAGGATACATTGTTCTAAGATACATTATTCTATGTTGTGCTATCCTATGATACATTGTTCTAAGATACATTATTCTATGTTGTGCTATCCTATGATACATTGTTCTAAGATACATTATTCTATGTTGTGCTATCCTATGATACATTGTTCTAAGATACATTATTCTATGTTGTGCTATCCTATGATACATTGTTCTAAGATACATTATTCTATGTTGTGCTATCCTATGATACATTGTTCTAAGATACATTATTCTATGTTGTGCTATCCTATGATACATTGTTCTAAGATACATTATTCTATGTTGTGCTATCCTAGGATACATTGTTCTAAGATACATTATTCTATGTTGTGCTATCCTATGATACATTGTTCTAAGATACATTATTCTATGTTGTGCTATCCTATGATACATTGTTCTAAGATACATTATTCTATGTTGTGCTATCCTATGATACATTGTTCTAAGATACATTGTTCTAAGATACATTGTTCTATGTTGTGCTATCCTATGATACATTGTTCTAAGATACATTGTTCTAAGATACATTATTCTATGTTGCATTGTTCTACGCCACATCGTCCTATGACAGACAGTTCTACGTTACATTATCTAATCCTATTATCTTTTACTTATATTGTTCTACGTCACATTAACCAATGACACACCGTTCTATGGCAGGTTGCTGTGTGCAAAATCTTCCATCTCCATATCACATATCTGGACTAAATGAGGCCCATGAGAGTGGAACTTATTCCGCATGACTGCTTCGGACATCCAATCCGTAAGCAGAATCCAAGACTTAAGAAAGCACAGTGGACTCAAATCCATATGTTCACGTCAGATTTTGTCTCTTCCAAGAAATTTCCAACTTTCTTATCTTAGAATGTTTCTCAACTTCCGTGAAATGTTTTTGTTGAAATTTATGACCGGAGAGCGATTTGTTTCTGATCGTATCGGACGAGGATGTATTTGCCTCCTCGACAAGTGAATTTCAACTCGTAAACAATCGCGGTAGAAGATGATGTTATCGTTGTTTATTGTTGTTTGTTGGTTTTATTGATGTTTATTGTTGTTCGAGTTATTGTCTTGTTTATATTTTATGTTATTATTCATTTATGCATTTATGTTATTATGATATTCATGGTTATTTAAATTCTGTAATAATTAGTATTACTAGTAACAGTTATTACGTTTTATTCAGTACTTTCAGTAACTTTCAAACTCTGTAACCTTTGTTTAATGATTTTTTTTATAATTTTTAAATAACCTTTGCTTAATGAATCCAATTTTGAAATTTACGATTAACAAGGCCTCTGAGTCACAAAAATTCATTAGAACAATATTGATATACATCAGTCGTAATATTGATATCATTGTTTTCTAACCTATCTTATTATTCGTATTATATTTTTAATAATAACAATAATAACAGAAATATTTTAACTAAAAATTCATTCAAATATTTATCTCTAGATAACCACAGCAGACGATAAGATTCGGTTGAGAAAGTGAGACAAGGAGTGATTGAGTGATTGCTTCCATGATATTCCTATCTGCCCTGTTGCTATTTATGGTTCTTCAGATGGCGACCACGATACTGGACCGACTTTATGAATGGCACCACATGCATCACTTCATTCATCCCTTCATCTTTCGCTCCATTCATTCTTCTGTCTCTTTGGCTGTTTGTCTGTCTGTATGTATGTATCTTTGTCTGTCTGTT
>JAJTWR010000021.1:1180000-1190000 GCA_021613335.1 Whitmania pigra
TCGTGTTGAATCGTGTAGATTTCTTGGAGTCATTATAGACCAACATCTCTCATTCAAGCAACATATTCAGCGGCAAAGATTTCTAAAAATATTGGCATTATTTATCGCATACGCCGTTATATAAATTTAAAAAAAACAGTAATTACATTGCATTATTCATTTATCTATCCATATTTAAACTCTTGTAATTTAATTAGGACTTGTAAATACTCAAATTGTTTACAACCTTTACTTAATCTTCAAAAAATTCTTATGTGTTGCTCTTTGCCATACAACTTTGCCATACCGAGCATGCATTTGTAAATTTAAACATACTTAAAATTTATCAAATAAATCATTTCCATTTGGCCATTCTCATGTGTAAAGTAGATCACCACATGTTGCCTCGTCTTTTCGATGGTTTGTTTTCAAAAATATCTTCTTTACATTCATACTCTGTTCGATCGTCAAATAATTACAGATCAGCTATTGCTAAATCTGTCACTGACTCTTGTAGTATTGTTTGCATGAGGACCCCAATTAACTCTACTGTTCCACCAACATCTAATATCACCAACCTTTCAAACCTTTACGCTTTTGAGAAGGTATTAAAACACTTTATTATTAACTCTAAGTAACCATATGTTATATTACTTAGTATTTATTACATAATTGGGACAATGAAACGCAATATTCATCATGTATTCATCAAAGGCAATAGGACGTCTGTTGGCGCGTTTACCCCTTATAACGCTCCTTTTTTGTCTTACGGTTCTACGGTTTGTACTGGTTTTGTGTTTCAATAAAAAAATAATAACAATTTTATTCTTTAATTTTTGTTACTTTTATTAACTCTAGGTCGCGTTATTTATTGCCTCCTTCGGAGAAAATAATTCAAAAATAAATAAATAAATGTCGGACGGATGGATGGATGGATGGATGGATGGATGGTGGATGGATGGATGGATGGATGGATGGATGGATGGATGGATGGATGGATGGATGGATGATGGATGGATGGATGGATGGATGGATGGATGGATGGATGGATGGATGGATGGATGGTGGATGGATGGATGGATGGATGGATGGATGGATGGATGGATGGATGGATGGATGGATGGATGGATGGATGGATGGATGGATGGATGGATGGATGGACGGACGGACGGACGGACGGACGGACGGACTGAGAAGACGGATGTAAAATTTGACGATTGTGTTTTCGTAGGGTAGACACGTGGCATCGTTTAAGAATGTATGTCGGAGAACTTGATGGAGTGGACTCCAGGGATGGTCAGCAAATTTCGTCCAATCATCAAAGCGTGAACTTGCAAAGATACGCAACGATAGAAATTCTTATTAGGAGGAGGTGGAATGATCCTTCAAACCTTCTGAGGCTTTTCTGTCCTTTTGGGCATTGCACGTTCTTCATACCTTCGTCTTGAATTCGATCAGTTTGGAATCAGAAAAATGTTCTACGGAGATATTGTGTTTGTTTGAGATTCAAGTGAAATTATAGTTTATTACATGCGTTATAATTTATTTTTTGTTTTTATTACGAACGTGATTATTTAGTTTATTTTTTTTGTTTTTGTTATTTTAATAGTTTTAATTAATTACGCTTACTTCGCCACAATCCTTAAATATTCGCGACTGCATGATTAAATTTATTTTTAATTTTTTTCGTGTAATATTTTAAATCGATGTGTTTAAGTAGCTGTAAAATTTGAAGCTTTAGAATTGAAGATTGTTTGTGTCGTAATAAATAATTTGACAATTACATTTTTAAATAATTGAAATTTTCCTTCAAATTCATAAAAAATACTTTAAAGCTCCTCATAAACTATTCGAAATTTCTCAGCAACAATCGGAATTAATTAAATTAATAATGCAATTGTATTTCTGTTTATGGCCGCAATCCAACGATATCACAACAATTACTATAATTATATTCTAAACATTATTATTATTATTATTATTATTATAATTATTATCAAATAATCTGGATTCATTATCAATCCACTCATTTATCCATCTTTTCATCCGCTAATTCATCCATTTAAGCATACATACATCCATCTATCCACTTATCCACAAATCCATCTATCCATCCTTTCATCCACTCATTCATCCATCCATCCTTCCGTCCATCCATCATCCATCCAACCACCCATCCATCTACCTGTCCATCCACCCATCCATCCACCCATCCATCCACACATCCGTCGGACATCTAATCAGGAAGGGAGGATGGAAATCTTCCCCTGGAAGTGGAGAAGGAAGGCGATATCATGCATGGATGGTCGCCCGTGCATGGTTCCTTTAACTCTTCTTCATTACGAGATGCAGCACAATGATCGAGTGTCCAATACTCACGCACCAACAACAAGAGAAATGGTGTCCTTCACAACAACAACAGCATTAACTCGCTTCCACTTGCTATCCTTGTTGTTCCCGCTCTGCTTGTGTTCCACGTATTCCTACTTGATGAAAACTATCGACCATGATGATGATGATGATGATAATAATAATCATGATGGTGATGATAGTGAAATAAATTTGTGTTGTTGATTGTCATTGGCAACGGCATCGGTCGAATTGAAGTAAACGTCTGAACGAATATTTCCTTATTTTGGATAAATTTCAAAATTGTGACTTAATGAACATTAACAAAAAGTATCTCAGCACACAACGTCAAAGTGTTGCATACAAATAATCAACCGCAAAACAAGACAAATCATTAAGCTATTCTTGTCTTAACGCTGTTTCTTGTTGTTTCGAGAACATTTCCCTTTTGAAATGATTTTAAAACTTTTCTTAGTTTCTGCAAATGGCTTCTAAGTCTTTTAAAATCACTGAGAATGTTCAGCTTTGTAGGGAATTCTATGGCCGACGTAAACTCTCTCGGAAAATAAGCCACAAAAGCAAAGTCATGCAACCCATGCTAAACAAACACCTCCCTGAACATCGTCCAAGAAAATGGCGTCGGCAAATTTCAACTCGGGCCATCCAATCAAAACGGAAGAAGACGACGACGATGAAGAGAAGGAGGATGGAGATAATGACACGCCAGTCGAGGACAAAAACAAAAGGATGGGTGGATGGGTGGGTAGAGTTTGAAGCAAGTTTATTCCCCTCTTGGGGAGACCCAGCTGATAAAAGCATGCATCTTTTTCTTTAGCTCCATCCTCGTAAACACATTCATTATTGTAACAGCCTTCAGCGAAGACATTATCACCGCCAGAACTTGAGTCTCTTTCCTCTTTTCTTTCTTTTAGCCAATCTTTCCATCTCCAGATCCATTTTATTTTACTAATCCGTTCATCCGCACTTGTGTCAATCAATGAATCTTTATCCGCTTATGGTTGTTCTTCGCAATGTATGCGTATCACATAACGTATTACTACCAATATATATTATACCAATATATCAATATATCATTCATATATCGAATGTTTCAACATGCATTATTACATAACACATTTTTGTCAATATTCATATCTCATAACATATTTTTTACAAATATATACTACATATCCTAATATATGACATATGCTATTCTTACCAATATTTCATATTCATATTCATAAGTTGCACAAACATTCTTAAGCAGAGCGGCTTATTTCCGTTAGTACAGGTTTTTTTTTATTTATTTTGGGTCCACCCCTTTCTAAACACACACAAAGGATCCAACAAACTGAAAGGGAATCCCGTCTCCTTATTGGTCTCCTAATGAATTTAATGCAAGATTTTGAAAGAGGTTCTGCTAAAAGATTGTTTCCATAATGCCTTCTAAGTGGATTCCAGACAGCTTTTACTACTGAAGTCAATCAAAAACTTTTCCTCTGCTGTCCGAATGTAATAAATACTTCAGTGGTTATTCTGTGGTTAAGTGCGGTGATGCTTGTTATGGTTAGGTGTGGAATGTCGAGTCCTTCTAAGATTGAAATTATTGTTGTTACTGTTGTTGGCATTTTTGTCGATATTAAACAAATGTAGTTCTGGCTTAGCTCTTGTAGTTGTTTTGCAAATTACGAACAAGTTTTAAGAAATGAATCACCATGACATCACAAGCAAATTCGTGAAACTCCTGTAACAAAATAAAATAAAGTGATCAATTACCCCATTTAATTGCCCAATCGCGAGATTGGAACTTTCAGCTCCAATTCAGCACCTGCTAAACACCTGATCAACCACTCTGTCTCACACCTGTAGTATAGCAAGTACGTGACCGGTGGTGACCGGAAAGGTGTCATTAAATCAACATTCGAGAGGTGACCAGACCGCGGGACAACCCTCATATACCGTCGATTACTGATGTCTCCTCGCAACCGACTCCTGTCTGGAAGGTCCGGAATAAAAAGGCGCTTCCACGTGCTTTATGGTTGGAGTGGAGGAGGGAAGATTTATGGGAAGCAAGCAATTTCTTGATTGCTTCGCATAAACAGTGCTTCTTCTTTTGCTCCTCAAGATTTTCATTCTCTTCATTTCTCCTTTCTTCTTTGGCTTTCTTCCTATTTCTCGATAGGTGTGATTGTGTGTCGCACTATGCGCTTGTATGACTCTTTGTGTTTGTATGTTTATATACATTTGTATGTCTCTGTGTTGGTATGTCTCTCAGTATTTGCATGTTTCCCCATGTTGTTGTTGTAGAGTTGTCAAGGTGTTTCTATTTTATTCATGTTTTTTTCACATTTTTATGTCTAGTTTCAATTTCGAGAAAACCACAATCCATATTTGTTGTTTTTTAATTTTTTCATTTTTGATTTCAAGCATCATCGACTACGTGAGTTTCCATGACAGCACTCATAACAAACCACCCTCACTTTTATCACTCGCTCTCCCATTCCTTTTCCATCCCAGCAATGGCAGCGCCCAATTCCCCGGTGACTTTTTGCACCAGGTTGGTCTGTGGCGGAAGACCAATAATAATCCTGTTACTCATTGAGTCCACATGTGGCTTCCTTCTATTGTCATCGTTCCATTGTGTTCTGTATCCATCCTTGTCCTATTTCTTTGGATGTTTCATTTCGTAATGCTCCATCGTTCATTCTCATTCTGAATTCATCCATCCATCCATCCATCATTCCTCCTATCAATTCATCCATCATCCAGTCTATCCATCGGTCTAATTCTTCCTTTTTCGGGAGAGCAATTAAGGTGTCAGTAATTTTTAAAACTACGCTGAAAGCCATCAACGGAACACCTGGGAATTGCCAGCTTCACCTGACAATGCTACCTATCTGTCGAAAGCACTGACCCGATTGAATCAATCAAGTGATTGAAAGCAATTTCAATCGTCGATGACATCAAACGAAACGTCAGGCGATAATTTCTTTTGCATTTCGAGGGATTGATCCGATTATTTGAAAATCACTTCCATTACTTTCAGACATCGCTTGCTGGCAAATGATTGAAACAAATCAATCAATGCAAATGATTGAAACGAACCAATCAATGCAAATGATTGAAACAAATCAACCAATGCAAACAATTGAAACAAATCGATCAATGCAAATGATTGAAACATATCAACCAATACAAATGATTGAAACAAACAATTACAAAAACCAAAGCAAATTCAGCAAAATATTCAACTTTAAGTCCGAAAATTGTCTTCTTCCCAATTTTGAAGTCACAATTCACTTTTAACCTCCAATTAACTTCCGGTCTGTGTGTTCTCACATACGTATTCGCATGCTTAGAATTATACAATCACATTCACATGCATCGGCAATAAGTGACTACTAACCACGACCAGTGGCGCAACTAGGGGGGGCAGGGGGGGGCGCAAGCCCCCCCCAGGCCTAATAGGAGAGACCCTGCAATTTTTCCAAATCCGATCAGTTTTTTTTGGTGGGGGGGGGGGGGGTAAGGGGATTTAACTGGTTTGAAACTTTGAGACAGAAGATAGTCAAACTCATTAATATATTATTAAAGATACAAAATAAGACTGTAGACAGAAGATAGTCAAACTCATAATAATAATAATCTGTTCTATTTTTAATTCTTTATTAATTATAATTGGTAGTTTTGATTTAAACAGTTTCAAAAATTTTTCGACTGCGTCGGGCTTTTCTAAACTTGAGCCCCCCCCCCCAGCATTTTTCGCTGGTTGCGCCCCTGACCACGACTATATCAGATTAACATAGAACCAGATATGATGCAACTGTATTCAATCACAAAACACTAACGCACAATTATGATTTTATGTAACGATATTATCGCCCAACGTACAATTGTATATTCCATAGTACATTCACACAGAACATAGAAAAGATACAAATCCATAAATATGCAACCCACGAATGCACATTCACAAACTCATTCAATCACGCACACGTTCAACCACTCACACATTTCAAGCACATGCACATTCGATCACGCGCACATTTCAATCATGTTCGCATTTCAATCACATGCGCTTACAATCACGCACAAAAACACAGAATCGACCGCCCAGAACGGACGCCCGTTCATTTGAAACGGTCAGCCACGACTCGTAAACTTAAAGACCAATTCAGGACTTTTGACTTCCACGTGCCCTTGAGATGGCGGGAAATTATTCGGGACCACCCACATCGTCGACCTCTCCGCGACCTCTCGACGACCCGGGCACATGCCTCTGATCACGTGGTCATGAGCAGATTGATTCGCTTCATTGATCCGGAAGGACCGATTGACCAACCACGTCAATGCGTCGTCACCGGTCGTATGAATGAATGCATGTCGCAGTCTGCTCTTGTCTGCTTGTGTGTACTATGTACGTGTGAATGAGAGCCTGCGAGGATGCTTTCGGTGTCTTCTTGTTTGTTTGAGTGCGTCTGTGTTTGTCTGAGTGCGTCTGTGTTTGTCTGTGTATGTCTGTGTATGTCTGTGTATGTCTGTGTATGTCTGTGTATGTCTGTGTATGTCTGTGTATGTCTGTGTATGTCTGTGTATGTGATGCCGGGTTGCACTGTTGGTTGGTTTCTCATTCATCAGATTTTTTGAGCTCGAAGACGGAGATAACATTCGCTCGGGAGTTTGTTTGCCTACTCTTTGTCTGATGGACTGTCTGCATGGATTCAGGGATGCATGGATTCAGGGATGCATGGATTCAGGGATGCATGAATTCAGGGATGCATGAATTCAGGGATGCATGAATTCTTGGGTGCATGAGTTATGGAGAGCATGGGTGATGCATGAATGGATGAGCTGCAATCGTGATAATATTAACGATGATGCTGACGTTGATAACGATGACGACGTTGATGATGATGATTATGAATATGACTTTTATTAATATTTTTTTAATTATTATTATTTTTAAATTTACCAACATATTAAAACACTCAATATCCAAGCTAACTATAAATTGAAACAAATGATTGTAAGTCTTGAAAGAATTTACGAAATGAGATTTTAAAACAAATAACCTGTGAATAACATTTACAAACATCGTCACAACAAATCACATGCAAATAATTGCACTCACGTATTCACATAAAAATAACAATAATTTATCATTTCATGAATTCACTTAAATTAAATTGAATATTCTTGCAATTGAAGTTGTTCGATAATTTATTGCTGCAACGCCACTCAAACATCGAATGCCGAAATGTCTGAAGGTGTTGTTGTAAGCGTTGTTACGTCACGTCCATGCAACGGTTGTCATGTAATGTCATGACATCGTCTAAGATGGAAACGACGATGGTGACGATGACACTAATAATGATAATGATGACGACGACGATAATGACGATGGCGACGACGACTACGACATGATCATGATGACGATAATGAGTGCACTATGGGGTGAGAATGGTGGAGTGTGGGTGGGGAGATAAAATGTGTGGAGTTGTGTGTGGTCCCATCGTAGGCATCGGATTTAAATGAGATTCATCGATCAGTTGATGGAGTCGTCACGGGTGGTCTCCAATGCCACACACACGCAATCTCCGATCCTTCTGCTGACCCTTTTCTTATTTTCCATTTCTATGTTTCCATCTATCCATCCATCCATTCATTCGTAGTATCATTTATCCACCTATCAGTCAATCCATCGATTTATTCATTCATCTCTTAATTTATCCATCCGTAAATCCATTCTTTCATTCATCCCTTAATCTATCCATCCATCAATTTATCCATCCACCCATCCAGCAGTACATCGACTCATTCATCCTTCACGCCAATCTGCCACCAACAAAACTATCATAAAAAGTCCATATAATCGATTAAAAGTTGAATAATTGTTTTTAAATTTCAGACTTACAAACGAATTAATAATAATAATAATAATAATAATATAATAATAATAATAATAATAATAATAATAATAATAATAAGAATAATAATAATAATAATAATAATAATAATAATAATAATAATAATAATAATAATAATAATAATAATAATAATAATAATAATAATAATAATAATAATAATAATAATAATAATAATATAATAATAATAATAATAATAATAATAATAATAATAATAATAACAATAATAATGACAATATTCAAACGAACACAAATAAAACGCAATATGATTCAGAAAATTAAAGTACAATTGCTTAGTCTCATCATGAATGCAGCTTCACTGTGTGTATTACTTAAATAACTAAACTTTAATGAACAATAATACAATATTAATAATTATATTATTATGTTACCTTAATTATATTGTTATGTTACATAATGTACTTGCATTAACATCAATTAGAAACATTTCCGTAATTACTTGTAAAAATGTCATAGTGATGCATTGAGGAACATGGCGTAACGTTTACAACATGATGACGTCATAAAGTGAGTTATTGATTGTGTCATAATTGAGCCTTCAGTTTGTTACCTTTTGTTTAACATTTTGCGTTTAAATAATGTGTTTAAATAAATAATGTATTTCACAAATATTTAGCTTAATATTAAATGATATTTTTGTAATTAAACAATTGCAATAAATAATAAATTTAAAATATTTTACTGAAGCGGTCGACATGTGGATGCAGCCATATTGTTCCCGCCAGGCAGTGCAAGGTGACTGCGATTCGAAAACAACTTACGTCATCGCACAACTTAGTGACGTCAGTTCAGCCGGTCACGTGAATGTCATCGGTTGACATTTATTACAATCACGAGTGACGTCATCATCGATATGGCCGCCGCCATCATTGCCATCATCATCATCATCAAGGTCGTTATCGACATCATCATCATTATCATCATCGTCATCGTCATTGCCCATGTCATCGTCATTATCTCCGTTCTAGTCATCGTCAGCGTCATAGTTCGCGTCATCATCATCATCATCATCATAATCGTCATCCTCACTTTCATCTTGACTAACCTGTCTATTATGACCGGATCAGATGGTGTCTCATTTCTATTGCCGCAACTCTTTTTGTCGCAGCAACGACTGTTTATTCAAAAATTAAAAAAACTGATTTAATTCACATCAATTATTTAATTCCAAATTATTATTAACATTATTATTATTACAAATAAGAACAACTTAAGAAACGCTTGCATTGGTCAACATCGTCAGGTCTCATCAATATTTAATCAGATTACTATTTTAATTAAAAAAACTGCATAAGGATAAGAAATTGAATCATCCTTGTTATAATTCAGAACGTCATGAATATTGATGAGCACTTGATACCTGCACATGATTTCATGCGTCAGAAGCACTCGGCACATCTCCGGATTTTTGTCTTGACCCTCGTAGACGATGACCTAGTTTAAAAGAACGCCATTGGTTCATTTTTAATCAAACTGACCCCAATCAAGAGCGTTCGTGTTTTGATAAAGTTTACGTGGAATGAACGTGGTGGAGACGGCTTGAAATATTAATTCGACTGACGACTGAACTTATCATAATTCATTAAAGCTATGAATAATTCATGAGCCTGACTTTTTTTATCACGTGACCTGAACATGTGATCATGGGCCGTTTGGCCCCGCCCACTTTCTTTGATCGTGCCTAGTTAGGGAATGAGAGTGTGCTCCTTACAAGGATTTATGGCAAA